>JABUQX010006487.1:15000-17500 GCA_015478945.1 Trachelipus rathkii | reverse complement strand
TTATTACATTTATATATTATTATTATATATATATATATATATATATATATATACATATTATTATTATTATTATTTATATATATATATATATATATATACATATATATATATTATTATTATTATATATTATTACATACATATATTATTATTATTATTATTATTACATTTATGCTCATTATGGTTATATTATTTTTTAATTTATTTTAATTAAAACTTTTATTTTAATATTATTTTTAATTGAAGTTATTTTTTTTTAATTAAATGCAATTATTCTCTCACATATGTTCTCACATATTTTTCTTAAATATCGATATTATCAATATAGATACTGAACTTCTTCTGAGTATCGGATAAATATCAAAACATATATAAGATATGATTTAGATATCAACTCTTTCTGAGGATTGGTATATAAGTATAAAAACCCCTCAAAAAAAAAACCGAAATAAGATATTTTCGATATATATATCTACTTTTAATAAGCATTGGAATAAATATCGAAATAAATACCAAGTTTTATGAGCCTCGGAATAAATGTTGAAATTAATATCGACTTAGGATATTATCGATATATATATATATATATTATTATTATTATTATATATATATATATATATATATATATATATATATATATATATATATATATATCTTTTTTATTTATATATATATATATATATATTATTATATATATATATATATTTATATATATATATATATATATATATATATATATATATATATATATATATATATATATTATATATATATATATATAAAATATATATGCTATTATTAAAAATATATATATATATATATATATATATATATATTATATATATATACATATTATTATTATATATATATAATTATTATTATTATATATATATATATATATATATCAACCTTTCCTGATCATTGAAATAAATATTAAAATAAGATATTATCGATATAGATACCAACATTTCCTGAGTATCGGAATAAATGTTGAAATAAATTTTGAGATAAAATATTATCGATATAGATACCAACTTTTTCTGAACATCGAAATATGTCATCGATATAGATACCAACTTTTTCTTGAGTATTGGAATAAATATCGAAATAAGATATTATCGATTTAAATAAAAACTTCTTCTGAGCATCACAATAAATATCGAAATAAGGTATTATCGATATAGATACCAACTTTTTGTGAGAATCGAAATAAATTTCGTAATAAGATATCGATATAGATATCAATTTTTTTGTGAGTATCGAAATGAATATCGAAATAAGACATTATCGATATAGATACCAACTTTTTATAAGCATCGAAGTAAATATCGAAATAAGATATTATCGATATACATTAGATACTATCTTATCTGAGCACTGAAATAAATATCGAAAGATATTATCGACATAGATACCAACTTTTTCTGAGCATCGAAATAAGATATTATCGATATAGATAACAAACTTTTCTAAATATTGAAATAAATATAGAAATAAGACATTATCGATATAGATATCAACTTTTTATGAGCATCGAAATAAGATATTATCGATATAGATAACAACCTTTGCTAAATATCGAAATAAGTTATTTTCAATTTAGAGACAAACTTCTTCTGGGCATCAGAAGAAATATCGAAATATCAACTTTTTATGAGCATCGAAATAAGATATTATCGATATAGATAACAACCTTTGCTAAATATCGAAATAAGTTATTTTCAATTTAGATACAAACTTCTTCTGGGCATCTGAAGAAATATCGAAATAAGATATTATTAATATAGAAACCAACTTATCAGAGTATAATATATCGGAATATGTATTCTAACAGGAATACATCGCGAATTTCAAAATAAATAAATCGTTCAATCTAAATGTAAAAAGTCTATAGACGCCCCGTAATTTTTTAAAATTAATTTTAACCCCTATTATTTTCTTGACATTATCAATATGTTATTAATACGTAAAAAATAACATACCAATTTACGATTATTTTTCTTTTAATAGCATACCATAATAAACACATTACATAGAGGGTTAAAATGCAAACAATGATATGTGTTATTTTATGTGTTCATGTGTTATTTTATGCATGCATGTGTTATTTTATGTATTTTATGCATGTCTGTATGTGTTATTTTATGTTAATAACACATTGTGATGATTGATGAGATGAACTTGTAAACATTTTAAGTTGTATAAAAATTTAAGGTCTTTAACGATGTTTCCTAAAGATAGTGAAAAGCACTACTATATACATACACAATTTTTCTAAGCAAAATACCATTTTTACCTTGAAGACTTCCCCATTATTTATGTAAATGTCACCCAAGTAAAAATAGTGTTTTGCATTCTGAAATTGTGTTTATTTATTCTCTTTTTAGAGAAGTAACTTATTGCCCTGACTGTACACCTAGGGTTTTCGTTGCTGTGAACCGAACGGAAATTTTTAGTGTGGAGCCGGAGCCCCCCACCCCCCCAAAAAAAAAAAAAAAATATT
>JABUQX010006487.1:5000-10000 GCA_015478945.1 Trachelipus rathkii | reverse complement strand
ATACATATTATTATATATATATTATTATATACATATATATATATATATAATATAGACGGACACACACACACACATATATGTATATACATGAGCATATACATATATATATATTATTATTATTATTACATATATATATATTACATATATACATATATATATTATATATATTATTATTATATATTATTATTATTATATATATATATTATATAGATTTGTATCAATATTATATATATATATATATTATTATATATTATTATTATTATATATTATTATATATTATATATATATATTATATTATTAATATTATTATATTATATAGATGGATCATTTATCACATTAAGTATATATATATATATATTATATATATATATATTATTATTATATATACATATATATATATATATATATATATATATTATATATATTATATATATATATATATTATTATATTATTATTTCTATTATTTGCATATATATTATATTATTATATTTATATTATCATTATTATTATATATTATATTATTATATATATATATATTTGTATATAAAGATATATATTTATATCTATATATATATATAGATAGACACAGATATATATATATATATATATATATATATATATATATATATATATATATATATATATATATATATATATATATATATAAATTTTTCTAGTAATTAATACCACCACTCACGGGCAGAGCCCTTATTCATGAGGGGGTGTTGCACGCCCAAGTCAACAACTGCTAAATTATGATGAGCACAGACGCAGGCCTTGAAGTGAGGGAAATTAAATACAGCAGGAAACACAGAAGATGGAAGAGAATTCCCACAGAACAGATGTGGCAGGAAAGAAGGAAGCACCAAAGTAGCGAACTAGCCTGAGTTACCTACATCAACACAAAACCATGTGCAGACGCAGCACCCCTAGTGCTACGAGGTCGACGTAAAGGTGGAGGTACGCGAGTGATAAGCTCCCTGGAGCACCTGCAGCTGCGGTACCTATAGAAAGAGATAAAGCACCAACATCGCACCGCAAAGATAGAGGGTCAAGTGGACTGGAAAGTACAGAACAGTTATAAGCTTTGGCCTTGACTCGACCTTATCCAAAGCCGGGTGAAACGAGAGCCCCCCAGATATGAGAGCAGTACTCCATGCTCCAAGGGCGGATGAGGCCCTTGTATAGCTGGAGCAACTGGGAAGAGGAAAAAAAAGTCTCGCAGTCTAAACAGAACTCCCAGTTTCTTTGAGGCCCCTAGCAACCGTTGTGATGTGAGGTTTCTACATTTTTTTGTTTATGTTAAGGCCAAGGATGTTTATATTGTCAACAGGAGAGACGAGAGAACCGTCGAAAGAGATAGGAAAGTTAGAAGGTGTCTTAGAGAGGGAGATTTGTAGAAGTTGATTTTTTAAGAATTGAATTTCGCAAGGTTCAGACGACCCACCCGGAAATTTTATCCAGATCAGCGAGAATAGACTCCGAAAAGATTAAGACGAGAGGCAATTTTTGAAGCAAAAGAAGGAGCAGAATTGAAATGAGTTGAAGAATGAAGGGTCGAGTCATCGGCACATGAGTGAATAGAGTTAGATGTGCAGGTGAGAAGATCATTAATGAAAAGTAGGAATAAAGTAGGAGATAAGACAGAACCCTGAAGAACACCACTATTGACAGAAAAGGAAGAAGAAGTAGCCCCATCAACAACAGCCATATTGAGCGATTTGAAAAAGAAAATAGACATAAGTAAGCAAAGAGAAGGAGTGAAACTCCAAAGCGAGGGGAGCTTGGAGAGCAGTGACGCGTCCCATACCCGGTAAATGCTTTGATATGTCAAGCGCCACCACGCAGGCCCTGTAGTTTCTAAGAGAGAAAAACCATAAATCAGTAAGATAGGAAAGTATATCGCCAGTAGACCTCGAGCGCCGAAAGCCGTACTGGCGATCGGAAAGAAGTGAATGAGATTCCAGATGATCTAAGAAATGAGCGAGAAAGTTTCAAAGATCTTAGATAGATACAAGTAAGAGCCATAGGGCGATAGTTGGAAGGGTGAGCGGCTTCATTTTTCGGAATAGGTTGACATGCATGCTTCCAACACTAAGCGAAAGTAGTGGTTCGGAGATCACGGAGAACATAGTACCGAAATCAGCGGGGCGGGATTAGCACGGAAGCCATACATTATTACACATATACTTCCATATTATTATTATTATTATTATACATATATATTATATATATTACATATTATTATATTATTATTATTATTACATATATTATTACATATATATATATATATACATTATTATTATTATATATTATTATATATTTATTATTATATATATTATTATTATATTATTATATATATATTATTATTATATATATATATTATTATTATTATTATTATTATTATTATATTATTATTATTATATATTATTTATATACATATATATATATTATTATTATTAATATATTTATTATTATTATATATACATATTGATATATTGATAAGATATATTATACATATACATATATATTATTATTGGTTGATTGGGATATTGATATATTACATACATATTATTATTATTATTATTATTATATATAAATTATATTATTATTATACATATTATTATTATTATTATTATTATATACATATTATTATTATTATATATTATTATATTGTTATTATTAGTATTATTATTATTATTATTATTATTATTATTATATTATTATTTTATTATTATTATTATTATTATTATTATTATATATATATATATTGTTGTTATTAAGTTATTATTATTATTATATATATATTATATTATTATTATTATATTATTATTATTATATATTATTATTATTATACATATATATATTATATTACATATTATTACATATATTACATATTATTATACATACACATATTGGCCACAATATTGGGAGCTACTGCCATGGTATACATTAGTTAAGATATATATATTATTATTATTATTATTATATATATATATATATATATATATATATATATATATATATATATATATGTATATATATATATTATTATTATATATATATATTATTATATATATTATTATATATATTATTATATATATATATAGTTAGTTATTTTACCACGATGTTGAAAGAGTTATACATATATATATATATATATATATATTATATATATACATATATATATATATATATATATATATATATATATATATATATATATATATATATATATATATATATATATATATATAGGAGGACACTATGTACCCAAATCGATGTGACACCCCTACCTGTTTATATATGGAATGTTAGGACACATTCCATTACATTCAATGTCCAATGGTTCGCCCCTTCTCGCGCCCTTCTACACATCCTTACTATACAAGAGTCAGACTCCCACACACCATAAACATTATTTATTGCTCAACACTACCTATTTAAAATGATTTGAAAATCGCAGTGACACAACCAGCATCGGAGAAGCTAAGAGGAGCGGCTTCCAAAAATACCCCCCCCCCTTCCACCCCTCTCCCATCACAAATTGGAAGTTGACGGCCTCCTGTGGTGGAGTCTGTGCCATCAAGGAATTCTTTCCTTCAATAATTTCTGCATCCCTCGAGGTCTTCACTCTAATTTCCACCTTGTTGAACATCACCTCTCCTCCTTTAGACCTCATATCTTACCCTTAACCAGATCACAGGTGCTTGAACCTTCTGATAGCAAACCCTAACTCTGTTTTTCCTTTTACTGGCGACTAGACCAAATTATCGACAGGAAAATGAGTCGACAGGAAAAAGGGTCGACACAACATCAAAAAAATTTCCCGTACCGTCCGCCGCAGGTGTTAGGTTAGGTTAGGTTAGGTTAGGTTTTTTTTCATTTAGGTTTTTTTTTCATTTAGGTTAGGTTAGGTTAGGTTAGGTTAGTTTTTTTTCATTTAGGTTAGGTTAGGTTAGGTTAGGTTAGGTTAGTTTTTTTTTTATTTTTACAAATGTCGACCCATTTTCCTGTCGACCATTTGGGTATAGATCTTTTTTAATGTCTTTATACTCAATTTTCTGCCAATATCCATTGTTGTGCTTTTGTGAGTAATGATATTGTTTGATCCTGCTTCTCTGATTTGGAGTCTTCTGAATTTTCTATTTTATGCCTCAGGCTATCTTGGCAATCTACTTGGCAATCTACTTGACAATCTACTTGGCAATCTACTTGACAATCTACTTGGCAATCTACTTGACAATCTACTTGGCAATCTACTTGACAATCTAACTAGGCCATCTACTGAACAAATCTAACTTGGCAATCTACTTGGCAATCTACTTGACAATCTACTTGGCAATCTACTTGGCAATCTACTAGGCAATCTACTTGACAATCTACTTGGCAATCTACTTGGCAATCTACTTGACAATCTACTTGGCAATCTACTTGACAATCTACTTGGCAATATACTTTGTCTCCTACTTTGGGGCAATTCTACTTGCAATCTACTTGGCAATCTATCTAGGACAATCTACTTGACAATGCTACTTGGCCAATTCTACTTGGCATCTACTTGCAATCTAACTTGGCAATCTACTTGGCAATCTACTAGGCAATCTACTTGGCAATCTACTTGGCAATCTACTTGACAATCTACTTGACAATCTACTTGGCAATCTACTTGACAATCTCTTGACAAATCTAAGCTTGGGGCAATCTCCTTGGCAATCTACACCCAGGCTCAATCTAAATTTGACAATCTACTGATCTACTTGGCAATCTACTAGGCAATCTTACTAGGCAATCCTAACTTGGCAATCAACTAGACAATCTACTTGACAATCTACTTAACAATCTACTTGGCAATCTACTACTAAACTCATCTGCTCAATATATTTCTCCTAACTTTACTTATTATTCTAAGTACTTCAAATACTTGAACTAAAAATTAGAACACATTCTCTCTCTCTCTGCTCTCTCTCATCTCTCTCATCTCTCTCATCTGCGTCGT
>JABUQX010006486.1:25000-46372 GCA_015478945.1 Trachelipus rathkii | reverse complement strand
GTGTGCTTCGGTTCGGTTTTAGATTTGGGTGTTTAACCGTTTTGCGTATCGTGAAACGCTTTCGCGTTTCGTGCGCCGCTTCAGTAATCAGAGTGTTAAAGTACAGCATTGACTCAACTACTTATAATTTATCCAAATGGCTCATATCATTACTAAAAATTTCCTCACTGGATACATGATTTAAGTTCCAACACTGAAGATTTTATTTCTAAAACTAAAAACATTAACACCACTACTCACAAACTCCTTAGTTTCGATGTAGTCTCACTCTTCACTCTGTACCTGTTCCTCTTATCATCACTCTCATAGAACGTTTCATTAATGAAAACAACATCATTCTTTCACAGCCTTTTCCTCTCATCAAACAACTTATGCTATAAACCCTTGAACACAATTATTTTCAGTTTAACAAAACCTTTTTCAAACAAAACCATGGTCTAAGTATGGGAACTCCGCTTTCCCCTATCCTTGCCAACATATTCATGGAACTTTTAGAAATCTATCACATTCTCCCCCACCCTCTTCTTAACAACTCTTTTTGGTACAGATATGTGAATGATATCTTCGTAGCTGTACCTGTTAACACTAACCCTATTGATATCCTCACTTTCATTAATAACATCCACCCCAATATTACATTTACTATAGAACAGGCAACTAACAACACCTTACCCTTTTTAGACACTCCTTTAATTTTGTCCGACCACCATAACATACAATACAAGGTCTATAGAAAACCCACTTCTAACCCTTCCTATATACACTGGTTTTCTTCCCATTCTCTTAATTGATGAGAGGGGAGGGTGCTAGGTTAGGCTTTAGAGAGTATTGGGTAATATATCCCATTTTTTGTATATTAACACTAAAATTAGTACCTTATCCTCTTTATTCCTTAGAGCTTTAAGGATTTGTTCTCCCCCTACCTCCAAAATGAATTTAATTTTATCTCTTCTACCTTTCGTAAGCTATCCTATCCTCAACACATTATCACCACTGCTTTCCGTATGGCGAAGAATAACTATTATACCATCCAACCTCCTCATGATAATACACATACTTCCTACCTTCCTTTACCTTCGTCTTCTCACAATTTTTGCAAAAAAATTCCTTCCTAAAACTATCCTTTCCTCATCTTCAAATCTTCTTCCTTTCAAAAAAAATTTTAAACCAAAATCTCATACCAACACCTTTACTTCTCAATGTGTTTACAAAATACCTTGTGCCCACTGTAACAACATATACATTGGAGAAACACATGACTTCACCGGCCGTAATTACCAACACAAATATGACCTACTTCAAGACAATCCCAACTCTGCCCTCACCTTACATAGATCTACCCACAAGCATACTATTAACATAGACCACATGAAGCCCATTATTAACATTGAAAACATTCACCTTAGAAGATTCACCGAATCCTTTTGCATAAACAATTCCACTAATTATAATATACAAAGAAAGGATTCACAAATAGATCCCATCATTAACAACATTCTTAACTCCTCACCTTTTTTCAAAAAATTAAAACCAAAACTTTTGTGATAATTTTAAATTTATTTTATGTATTTTTATTATATTTAATTTAATTTATAGCAGCTGAAGAGGACCAAGTTTGGTCGAAATATTCTGCTAAAATTCCTCAAAAAATTTCTTGATAAATTTGATATTTAACTTACAACCTCTTATTAAAAAGAGTATTGTTTCTTCTATTTATGTAAGGATTTCACAAGTAATATTAGTCCTTCATGACATCTTGAGATATATACCGTTTATATATGTATATATATATGTATATATGTATATATATATATATATATATATATGAATGTTTAGATATTTTTACTATTTGTATATATATATATATATATATATATATATATATATATATATATATATATATATATATATATATATATATATATATATATATATATATATATATATATACTATATATATATATATATATATATATATATATATATATATATATATATATATATATATATATATATATATATATGTATATATATATATATAAACTTTTAACAAATAATCTCAAAGAAATATTTATTCTTAGAGAACAATTGTTTAAATTAAGGTTACTGCAAATATTAATAAATATTATCAAGTAAAATTTATTTAATTTTAAAGAATTTTCAATTTTTTGTAAATAAACTTTTAAAAAGTCAAATCTGATTTAAACTTCAAAATAACTTTTTAATCTTTTCCAACAATTTCAGACTTCATTTAAGCTAAGAAACTGGTTAGTGACTTGCTCTAGTTAGGTTATGAATTTTCTTGCTTATTTATATAATACAATCTTTATTTATTTTTTATAATTTATAAATATAGGAAGAAATCTTTCTTCAGAATTTCCCTGTTTTTAATAAATAAATAATACGAACCATTTTTAAAGGATATAACATTTGAATTTAATTGGATAGCATCTCACATTTACTGAAGGTGACAAAGGAAAGAATTTTCATTTACAAATAACAGAAAAGAAAAAAAATAGTTTTAAGTAGGGCCTATTACTAAAAATTAAACATTATTAGGCATATTTTAAATAAAATAAAACAAAACTTGTTTTTGAGGTTTTCCACCCGTAGAATATTATTTTGTTATAATATAGCTGGAAAACACACAAACACTGAGTAAATAAAAATGAACATCTTATATTTTAATAACAATAAGATTAACATTAACAATAGGAAAACTATGCATATATAGTCAAATCTTATTCTTATGGCATAGTACATTGAGCACTTTTATCATTCATATCTACCTATTATCTAAGAAACTATTTATTTATACTAATAATATACCAATAATAGCCTTTTCTTAGCAAACTACTTTTACTTAGCATATGACAACTTTTAAGGCTTAATACGCTAATATATATATATATAATTTAATCATTAATATATAATCATATATACTATTACTAAAATGTATATGTATTCAAGATAATATATTTATATATATTTATATATAAAACATTTTTAATATACTGTCAGTAATGTTTGTTGTATTATTGGTTGAGAATATTATCTACGTTGTAGAAGTACCCTTTCTCCACTCTTCAGTACGTACATAATAACATATGTCAGCATAAGTTATTTAGAGCATGAAGAAATGATGAGATTATGTGATAACTATGCCATTACAGATAGATAGTATAGTCTGTTGATTATATTAAGTTTTTAGGAAGGTACTTCTTATGAAGAGTCACAGGTGACGAGAATGACACTATTACTAGGGTAATTATAATATATTAATATATAATATATTATAATATATATATATATTACAGCTGTGAATGGATATTAAATTAAAAATTTTTTGTTAGCATTATTTATTTTTATTATTATATTTTTTTATGTAGTTCATACGCCAATTATATACATTGTGACTATTAAACATTACTTTAAAAATTATTAACAGGAGTATTATTTAAAATAATAACACATAACTTTACATAGTAATAGTATAAATAATTTCTTTAATTAGAGATTTATTTATATATATATATATATATTAGCCTAATAATATGTTGTATTATATATAATATTAAACTTGTAATGTATAGAAGTCTAATAACTTATATTCAAGCTTGATGCAATCAATTTAACCTAATTAATTTATTCTTAGTGGCATAAGCCAAATGGTGTCACTGAAACAGCTATAAGTGTAGAATCTATGTAAGTGATTATTGATATTGATAATCGAAATTACGTCGAATAGCGTGTTGTTAGTAATTAAATATTATAGAGTCGAAAGTGATTGGTTTATAATTATATATATTAAATTAATTTAAGCCGTGAATGGCGTAATATGTTATACTACTCCTTTATGATTTCTTTATCTCATTTGTATATTTATATTATATATTATAGGATTGAGTAGTTATGAGTGAAAATAGAATTATTAAAGTGAGGTGTAGGGTATATAGGGGGTGGCGGGGCGATTGATGTAGTTAGTAATGATGGAATTGATAATTTGAAAGATCGAAGTAGGGATAGAGGTTTTAGACGCCTACCTATTACAATGAAATGCACGGTAATAGATATTTTTAGGTATTTTAGTGTTGAGTCACGCTAAATCTGTAAGAGAGTTATTGAGATAAGGTGAGGTGATATATAGAGTAAGATTTGGGTATATATATATATATATACAGGTATTATACCTAATAGCAATGTTTGCAAACGTACAGATTATTATGAAATAAGTTAAATGACTAGATATATATTAAGAGTAAAATGTTTGTATTAAATATATGAGTTGTATGTGAAGTGAGGACAGATCCTCTGTTTGTAAGTTATGTTAGAATAGGGTTAGAATATATCATCTGGAACAATGTGGTTCGTTGGTTATAAATATATTTTAGGAAATATATGTATATTATTATTAAATGATGGAAAAAAATAATAAAAGGAACGGATGATGCAAGAGTGTAGTTAGAAAGTTGGGAATTATATATAGTGAGCAGGAAGGTTGAGTACTGGTGGATGTAAACGTAGATCTAAAGATCTTAGACTGGCGCTAGGAGATATGTCTTACACTATATAAGTAGGTAATTCAGTATTGTTTACACTGTGTGAGTTAATGTATATATATATATATAGTAGTGAGATATAGTTCTGGAAATAAGAAGAGTTATCTTAAATGTAATTGGTGAAGGATGTGTATTTCAATATATGGATGCATAAATATAATTTTAGATAGAGTTAAGATAGAGTTAAATGTGTAGAAGAGATGATATAAATATAATGAGGAATTATGAGATAAGATTATGAGATTCTGTGTGGTGTGTAAAGAAAGGAGTATATATTGAAAGTAAATTAAATCTATGTTCGATTATATCAAAGTTCAAATTCTTAAAATTCACATGTAAATATAAAGGATGGATATGATAAATATTATAATGTCGACTATATATATATATATATATATGTATATAATATATGTTTAAGTATATATAACCTGGTATAATAATATATATAAGTGGTGTAACGTCATTGGAGGCGACCGATATGAAACGCGAAGAAAAAGTGGGATTGAGTCAGTGAAGGAATATCTGGAGGAGAGGAAATGGAGAGTTTGGGCAGAGGCGAGAAGCAAAGGTGGTGCATAATAGGGAGGTGAGGCGGAGTTTTGTTGGGGATGGGGTTATAGTTGTGGCTCCCCTGGGCCAAGGAATTAACCCTAGCATTGACGTGATGCCAGTGAGGGTCGGTCGCAGTCCCGTGATATCCTATGGTCGATTTTTTGATTAACATGAGTTCTCACTTAAGGATATAATAAGGGGGGTAAGACTAGGCTTCTTTTCGACTTGCTTCGTGATTTTTTCTACTACTTTTTCTGTTTCAATGGTGTAGAACGTCTTAACTCCATGCTGGGGAAAGAAGGTGGGTAATAATATATAATAATAATAATAATAATAATAATAATAATAATAATAATAATATAATAATCCATTTATGAAATCTTGAGATAGGAGCATTATTATCTATTTATTAACTTACTTATTATTTAGTAGTATGTAGTAGTAGTCAGTAGTCTTCTAGAATGAGGTGCAACAGATCCTTATTTTGGAGTGACGAAAACACCGCTTATGTACATCAACCATTTCTGGCACTCACCTTGACAACAACTCGTTCTCAGCCGTCGATTGTCCATTAATTGTCAATTTTTAATAGTACACGAATATTTTAAAGTTTTAGTTGGATAAAGAATGTTTGAAGTTGGAGAGGATTTGAAAGAAAATTGCATTATTCTGGGGGCATATATTTTATTTTACGCTCCATTTCTGAGGAAACGGTTTCTTTGTTTCCAAATAATTTATTAGCATTTTCTATTTATTCAATAGATAATGACTGACTTATTATGATGTCATACACACACACGTGACATTAAATGAGAGATCCCCGGTTTATATTTGAAAATTTTTTTTTGTCCACCTCCACGCTGAGAATATGAATCTGTTTCTCTGGCTACATCATAAAAAGTTTTTTAGTTATCTACACTTTTACACAATTGGTGCCTTAATATTGAGACCTCTAGCACCAACTGTGGCGGGCAATCAATTTTTCAAATTAGTTTCGGGCTCTGTTAAGTTCGGCTCGCAGCTTTGAAATCTTTTATATTTATTAGAATATATTAAATCAAAAAAAAATATATATACAAATAAATTTTATAAGTTTTGGGATCTGGCTCCAGTGGGTCAGTGACTCCCCTATTTCTTTTAAAACCCCAAGTGACAAATAGTATATATTTTGCGGCGCAGATCCACACATTCCGTTGCAAAAACCGAGCAATACTCTGCACATCCAAAAACCTTGCATATCCCTAACCCTCAACTTTCAGTGCTAAAATTTAAAACCTGATACCTTCACAAAGGACAAATATATTTAGCAGGATTCTGGAGTGCGAGTCATGGTGGGATGGTCGGAGTTGGTACAAGAAATGTTGTGGTGTGCGAAAGCACACACTTATAGCTAAACCAGACAATTTTAACACATGGTCGTATAGTGTGGGTTTTGGTACTTTGTGTATGATTATATCTTTAATGTCTAAGGCTTATAAGCATTTAAAAGCCTATTTTTTTTTTTGTGCTTCGGGGCAATCTGTCAGACAATTTGGGGGGGGTCCCAACTCACAAATGCATGGTCCGCCTCCTGGTGTTATAAGGGGGCGGCTGAAGCAATTGACTAACGTAGGCTTGAACGACAACGTTTCGATATCTCATGCGGGATTCTAGGAAGAAAAAACAAACAAACTTCCTTTTAACGTGCTTTATTCCCTTCTTAGAAGGGGACTACAGGAAATCGAACTTTAAGGCCGGCTGTCCCAAGCCTGTCGCCACCACGTGTTTGGAGGCCGAGTTTTAATTCTTCCTCCCAGGAAGATTAAAACTGCGAAGACCTGGGCTACGCGGATGCATTGAACGCAGCGTGCATCGCCCCGCATTAGAAATTGCTGACCACGCATCGCACAGAGAAGAAATCATTAGAAACCTAAAATTAAATTAAAAATTAAATTGAATCTGACATTATGGAGAAATATAAAATCCAGGGAGGTGCTATATAGCAAAACAAACAATAACAAAAAGCAATAGACTCCCTGAAAGATGCAAGCTCATAGCGTTCCTTTTTATTTTTTTAAATTATTAATAATAATGAAAGGACGCCTTCAATGAGTTAACGTTATCGGTCCTAAGATAAATCCCGGAATGCATCTAAGTAAACCCCTGGGTTGCAATCTACCTATAGCCACAGGTCCGCTTGGTTTGAATTGAACGTATACTCTTAAAAATAACTAATTGTAAAGACTATTAAGTATTCCATACATAAAAAGCCTTAAAGTGGGAGACACAAGCAAATAAAGATAATTTTCGGTCCGCAAGATTAAAACTTAAGGATCTTTCTACTATTACATAAATAAGACAACAACGACAAATTCCAAAACATACAAAATAAAAATAAAGCAAGAATAATAATAATATACAAATTTTGCAGCTACTTAATTATTATTATTATTATATTTATTAATTATATATATTATTAATTATTATTATTATTATTATTATTAATCAGAAATCAGAAATTCACTTTTATATTTTATGACACTACTCAATATTTTATTTGTATATTTTACTATTTTTATGCCAAGCTCAGAGACAATAAATACGAGTAAAATTTAAATACGTTCCTGAGAAATATTCATTATTTTATATGATTATTATTTTGTCATCATGGTTTATTATTATTATTTACATCTATTATTATTATTGTTATTTGTATTATTAAATTATTTTTATTATTAATTAATTATTTGATTTATTTTATTTTTTATTATTATTATTAAATTTAACTTTTATTTGCGCACATCCTAGATTCTACCAATGAAGGTTTGGATAATGAAATATAAGTATTAAAAGAGTATTTAATTTATTCCCTCATTTTGCACCAAGCTTCTGTATACAATCTAACTATTTCTTAGTTAAGGGCACGCCTCAGATGTGTTTTTTAGTAGAAATATTATGTTCTCACTTGATTGTTGTATCATTGATCGTAGTAAGCTACTAATACCTTGAAAGCTCGGCTGCATTAATGATTAGTTGAAATATTTTAATGCATTAATCATACTTAGCTCACAAATAATTTTTTATCGATAAATGTCTTCGAAGAACTGTACCAAATATAGTGCGTAATTATTTAATCGTGTTTTAGCTCTAACATTGAAAGAGTATTTTAACAATCAGTTTATTCCTCACAAATGTTATTGGACTTGTTAGCCTTAATTGGTGAAAAATTGTTTTAAGACGATTCTCGTAGGTTAGACAAGTTTGTGAGGAATCAAAACACATTAAGCTTGTCTATCAATTACTAGTATTTTTATGGATACCAAGTGTCTACAAAAATGAAGAGCACTGGATTACTCTGTTATAACGAATCCGAGAATAGACCAGACTTACGTGGGGGTTTAGTTCAATGGAGAATAAACGATATATTGACCTTGTTTTGGTATGAAACCGATGGTCCATAGAGTAAGATAAAAGCAAGAGCTGGTTACGTTCTCAATGTACAGGTGGGATATTTCTTTTTGTGTTGTGTGTTGGGTGTTGGGTGTGGTGATATTGTGTCACAAATCTCCTTTATAAAGGTCGTAGGTTTATCGAAGTAGCTAATTCGCAAGACCTATCTAGGGTTTTAGTTCAAGATAGGAAAAGCAGATTTGATTTCGAAATAATATAATTCCTTATCTAGTTTTTTTTAAATCGATTGACATTCGTTGGCTAAATTCGTTTTTTCTTAGTATTGGAACGAATTGAACTAAACTTAATCATACACCACGCCCACGACATACCGTAATATTACTGCATGATATTTTGCATTAAATGTTGATAAATACTTATTTCCTAATGAGTAGGTCATGGCCAGATTTTCCAGTAATTGTCTTAAGATTATATATGTAAATTGCAATATCAAGAGTCATGTCATAGATGAACCAACTTATTAAACTGATATTCTGATATTAAATATTGAAGATTATTTTTTGTGATCAATATCATATTATATATATATATATATATATATAATATATATATTATATATATATATTATACTATTATATATATATTAATTATAATATATATATATATATATATATTATATCTACAATATTATAATATATATTTGGAATTTAAAACAAAGCATTAAAAAATGTTTGTTTGTATTTTTCTAATATATTATTATTATTATTATTATTATTATTATTTATTATTATTATTATTATTATTTTATTATTATTATTATATTTTATTATTTGAAAAATTGGATGAACTTTAATAAATTATCATAATGGTTTGTTAATATTTTTTGTTTTTCTTACCCAGGTTAATGAAGGCATTCTTGCTACTTGCAGCGAACTTATGACCGCGGTTCGGATCCTGGTTCAGAGGGCGTCAGAACTACTAGACCGAAATCGTTTGCGCGCTGGTAAGTGGAGGTGCTCTCTCCGAGGAGATTTTTTACAAGAGCATCATCGATGGACAGAAGGCCTTATCTCTGGGGCGAAAACTGTCGCCATTGCTTGCCGTGCCCTTGTGTAAGAATTAACCATTAATACTTGTGTTTTTGTACTTGTAGCTATATATATAATGTATTTCCTATATAAGGGAGTAATTTTCAAGCGGTGTCACTCGATAATGGTCTGGGAGTGACCCTAGTGTTTCATTGACATTTTGGGAAAATGAAATTTTTGTAAGGAATTGTTTAGAAATTGATCTAAATGTTTTATGAATTACATTTTATTTCATTGGTTAGACTAATTGAATAATTTTATTTCATTAGTTAGATTAATTAGATAATCATAAGCTTGAAACATGTGAAACTAAATATCAATGTTTTTTAAAATTAGTTTTGCACTTATCAATTTCAGCCATTTAAGCATAATATTGATTATTACTTTTTAAAGTAATCAAATTTTTCGTTGAAGATAATAATTTACGGGTTTAACACCTTGCCGAATGTAGTGCCTGAAAAATATTTGAAAGTGTTGTTAATAGGCTTAAAGAGTAAGTAGGGATGGGAGAACCTGATCATCTTAGTAAACCCTTAAAAGTATATATATAAAAAAAAAGTGTTGGGTCAAAACAAAAAAATGAACCAAGATCGGTCTTTCTCATTCTTTTTACTTTGGATGAATTTTGTAGAAAATTAGATCTCACTAAACCTCTGCATAATTTAATATTGTATCATTATGTATTAACATCTCCGGCACAGCCTTCTTAGGCCGTTGCTAGTTTTACCGTAATCATAACTATAAATTGCTGATATTCAATTTTTTGTTATAAAATTCCTCTCTTCCACTAAAAGACAAATTTTTAACTTTGTCATTTAATTTTTGATAGTATTTTTTTTTTTTTTTAATTTATTTTAGGTTGAATACATTTTTTATTTAAGCATTTATTTTTTTATTTTTTTTGTTAAATATTTAAATCTTTTACTTCTAATGTAACAAATGAACAAATTGAAAATGTTTGCAGAAAAATGATGAAGAATTAAGCTCATTTATTCCAAATGATATTTTTAAATTTAGGTTGTGAAATGGTGCTCTAGGTATAGGATAATCGATGTAGGAAAAAAATCATGGAAAAAGGGAAGTGTTAAAGAAGTAGGGGAACAGGTGGAAGTTATGAAGGAGCAATATAAGAATGCATGAGAAAGAAGTTCTGAGTGACCTGGGATGGCATATGTGAGGAAATAAAGTAGAAAACTATAAGGAATTTGAGGATCCCAATCAGTGTTAAGTTTAAATATGAATGGAAAAGACGTGCGGAAAGATGTAGTGGATTTAATACTTATTGGTTAGAAAGATGTAGTGGATTTAATACCTAAAGGTTGGAAAGATGTAGTTGATTTAATACTTACAGGTTGGAAAGATGTAGTGGATTTAATACTTATACGTTGAAAAGTGATATACTTATATGGATGTAAAGTTCAGTTATTTAAGTACTTAAGGTTGGAAAGAAGTAGTGGATTTAATACTTATAGGTTGGAAAGATGTAGTGGATTTAATACTTATAGGTTGGAAGGGTAGTGGATTTAATACTTAATTAAAGGTTGGAAAGATGTAGTGGATTTAATACTTATACGTTGAAAAGTGATATACTTATATGGATGTGAAGTTCAGCTATAAAAGTGTGAATTGAATTTATGCTAGAGGTAATACCGGGTATTTTTCTTTCTTTTGACATTAAAATACATAACAAATATTTAACATAACACACATTTTTGGTAGAGTTGCATGTGTTTGAAAGCTTAAATATTTAAGAAAACCCAATTTTAATATTTTTAAACATGAAAAATGTGATTGATAGATATGGCAGCACACTCAAGATTCAGGTTTAATATTTGAACAGATATTAAATTATTAATGAGTAAATTGTGAATGATAAGCCATTTGTGATATCAAATTATCATAGAACACTGTTAAATTGTGATAGAGAGGAGGTAATGGGGCACACGCGGTGTGATAGCTGAATGACATTCAATAGACTCAAATAACTGAGTAAAAACAGGGATAATACCCACATGTTATTTAATACTTATTTCACTGCTCAAGTGGTATATTATATTATTTTTTCCCTGTATGTTTGAGTCTTTCGCTTCATTTAGATTTTCCTTAACCATTGACGTAACCAGGAATTTTTTTCTGGGGTTATAGGGGATCATGGCCTCTTTATCTGAAAATTTCAGTAAACCTATTACAATTTTTACTGGCTTACAAATTCTAATATGGGGTTGAGGGGGTCATGCCCCCGAGGTTCCCTATAGTTACGCCTATGTCCTTAACAGGAAAGCGGCAGACGCTGTCGTAACTGGAAAAGGCAAATTTGAAGAAGTAATCGTGTCCTCAAAAGAGATTGCTGCCTCTTCCATGCAGCTCGTCATGGCTTCTCGAGTAAAGGCAGCGAGAGAGAGCGAGCGCATGAGGAATTTGAACATGGCCGCCAAAACCATATCTACACTCACCGGTACTGTTGTAGCCACTGCAGAAAGTTGTCGAGACAAAATTACTGAGGCCTGTAAGTATTATTATTATTATTATTATTATTATTATTATTATTATTATTATTATTATTATTATTATTATTATTATTAATCGAGTATATATTTTTTTTTATTAATTTCATGAATTTACTTAGAAATATGAGACATTAATAGCTAGATATTCACAAACTAAAGCAGTGACCACCATCTCACAAGCCTTGTGATTATTATGATCATTGCTAAGAGTTAGAATTTTTTGAGAGCTAGATTGGGGTATGTTAATGTCATTGTCCCTAAATTTTATTTATATTGTTCTTTTTAAGCCTTTTACACCGTATTTAATAGTGTGAACCAATCACAGTTATTTAGTTTTGAAATATTTGAAGTTTGTGTTTTAAAAATTGAATAATGTTTTCAAAATATATGAAAAATTCTAATTAAAAACTCAAAAGAGAAGTTTGTTTTATTTAACTGTAGAAGACGAGTGACTTTGAAATAAGAAATAAGAGAATTTGATATATTTTGCTCCCAAAAATGCTGTGATTATTGCAGCTCTTATGGTATTGAAGAGGGAGTGTACAAACTACATTGATCTACGTCGTATTTAGCTTAATTAAGTAAAACTTGTGCAATTTCTAGTTGTTTGGGTGGCATCATAATACCCCAGTCGAAAGGGCAAGATCTGGGGGAGGCGGGATGGAAGTTGGAAGACAGATTAGAAAGTTGTTCTTTAGTCGTCGTTTCGTATGAAATTACATTAATAGAAGGGTTCTAAATAGAAATTAGGATATTTAAGAGTATTTTGGGAATAAAATATATAAATGTTCTTATTGCCATTTAAAAAAGTGTAACATGGAGAAATTTCATGCTATTCAGCTCCAGTTCAATACTTCATCTATTTTTTTTAGTTCTAATATTTTTCCTTCATTAGTCCGATTTCCAAACAAATGACGTTATTCATCTTAAAATTGCGTTCGATACTTTTATATTATGGTTGTTGTGTTATACAAAAGGCTTTAGAGCAAGATGGGTGAACACCACAGTTTGTTATTGTTTTTCATATGATTATTATTCTAGGTTTCAGGGACAGAAGTATGAACAACTTCCTCGTGTTCTTTACTCTGGTAATGACCGGTACTGATGGTATATTAGTATAGTTTTTAAGTAACTTTTAGCTCTTAGATCAGTTGGAATGTAGGTGCGTATTTTTTTTTAACGCTACTTCGACAAACTCGCCAACAAGAATGTTTGTTCATTTCATAAAAAAAAAAATGTAAGGAGGAAAAAAAAAAAGAAAGAACAGGGGAATGGGGTATAAATTTAATATTTGTGTGAATTTTATTCCGTCTAAGGCTATCCGCACATTAACATCGATCATCATGAATTTTTTGTTAGCATAAGTTCGGAAATTTGAAAGAAATTTTTTTTTTTTTTTTTTTTTAAATATATGAGCATCTACAAATCTTTTTAGTCACGTTCTATATTTTAATTTTAATTTATTATTATTATTATTATTATTATTATTATTATTATATTCCACAAATGGTTAGAGTTTAATTTTAAGCCAATGAGTGAAGGGCCTAAGTTAATGAAAATATTGAAGATTCAAAACTGCTAAATCCATATTACCCTCCCCCCCCCCACGAGGCCACGACCCATGATCATGTTTACTGGTATAATAATTTCATTAAAGTTGATAACATAACATAACATTACAATTTATATAATTTTTTTCACCCTTTTCAGCTACTTTGGACTTTTCGAAACTGACGTTGCATTCTGCGAAGCGACTCGAAATGGAAACGTTGGTGAAAGTATTAGAAACGGAGAAGAAATTGGAAACGGAAAGATCCAAATTATCCGAGTTAAGAAGACACCATTATCAACTGGCAGGAGAATTGGAAGGGTGGGAGGAAAAAGTAAGTAAATCGAAATTTTATTCTTATTCCTTTTAACCTCTTTTTAACGTGCTTAATAAATACCCTTCTCAGGGGGTAACAGGGGGGGGGGCTACAGAAAATCGAACTTTAAGGCCGGCTATCCCAAGCCTGGCGCCACCAAGAGCTCGCAGCCGAGTATTAATTCTTGCCCCCAGGAAGATAAAACTCATACTGCTACGCGGAGGATTGAACTAGCGTTCTCTCGCATGAGAGTCGGCGAGTCAACCTCCTATGCCACGAGGCGTTCTTATTATTTTCATATTTAATTATTTTTTTATTATTTCTAAGGCTATGAACATTTGTATAGAAGCATTTAATATTCGACTCTCTCTTAATTGTATTGCTCTAATCTTTATTTAAGCCTATAACAACCCTAGTTTTATTTATCCACCACTACTACTACCACCACCATCATATATATTTTTTGGTATATATTTGGTTTAATATCGAGAACTATTGGTACATGTTATATAATATTTTCATACTTTGTACTAATAGTACTCGACATACTACTTTCATACTTAATAGGTTTTGTCGATATATATATATATATATATATATATATATATATATATATATATATATATATATATATATATATATATATATATATATATATATATATATATATATATATATATATATATATATATATATATATATATATATATATATATATATATATATATATTTTTTTCTTTTTCTTTTTTCACCTTCCTCTTTGCCCCAAGATTGGGGTAATATGCTGTACAAGCATCGGAAAAGAAAAGCAGTAGGAGAACATGACAAACGTCGAAAAGAAAGCCCAGCCTTACCGCCCCCTCTGTACCATTAATTAGTGAGAACTCGTCGGTCAGAAAATCCACCTAGAGCATCATGGGACCGCAGCGGACCCTCGCATGGTAAATCGTCAATGTAGGTTCATCCTGGCCCAGGTGGGCCACAACCATGCCCCCATACAAACGCCATTCTCTCCTATCATGCCTTTATTACCGCCTCTGCTAAACTCATTTCTCTCCTTCAGACATTCGTTCACCGACTCAATCCACTTTCTCTTCGGTCTCCCAGCCAGTTGGTTCCCAACACACTCTCCACTATACATCCGCTTAACCAACCGACTATCATTCATCCTTTCCACATGACCAAACCATCTCAACATACTTTCATTTATACTCTCATTTACCCCTTTCTTCACACCACACCACTCTCTAATACGTTCATTCCTCTCTTTATCAATTCTTCTCACACCTAGCACACCCCTAAGATTGTCCATCTGAACACATTGAACTTTAGATCTATACTTCTTATTCCAGACCATAGTCTCACTACTATACAATAACACAGGTAACAACATGCTCTCATGTAAGACCCTAGCACACTCAAGACTTAGTCCCTTTGCATTCACCAACGATTTAATTGCACCAGCCACCTTCCTGCCATTCACAACTTTCCTACTACACTCTGCATCGTCCGTTCCCTTCTCATCCAACATATACCCTAAATATTTAAACTCAGACACTTGTTCTAGCTGCTCACCATCTAACATAACTTCACACTGAGGAGTGTCCTCACTCACATAACCTTACTCTTATCACGTTTACTTTCAAGCCTCCTTTCACACACCCCTGCCAAATCTCTATCAATCCTCTCAAAACTCTCTTGATTCACCACACAGAACCAAATCATCCGCATATAATAGGTAGGGCACCCTCCACTCAACTCCATTCTCCACCATTTCCTGCCATCCCCACCTCAAATTCTTTCATAACCCCATCCATATACAAATTGAATAACCAAGGAGACATAACACAACCCTGTCTTACTCCGCTATTAATCCTAAACCAATCATATATATATATATATATATATATATATATATATATATATATATATATATATATATATATATATATATATATATATATATATATATATATATATATATATATAATTTTTTTTCAGGATATACCAAAGTGATTATAAAGAATCAGCTTATATATATATATATATATATATATATATATATATATATATATATATATATATATATATATATATATATATATAATATATATATATATATATATATATATATACTATATATATATATATATATATATATATATATATATATATATATATATATATATTTATATATATATATATATATATATATATATATATATATTAAACAATCAAAAACTGCATTTGAGTACTTTGTAAGTAACTTATTTTTTATTTAAAAATTTTCTACAATTAGTTCTAGTTCGAAAGATTTAATACTTGAAGTATATTAGAATTGTAGTTTTTATTATGTGGACAATACAATGATTTTGTTTATTTTTTTTTTCTAGTAATTTTACGATTTATGTTCTTACTCCTATATATATGGAGACAGGTTCTATCTCACTGTACACATTTTTTTTGGACTTTTGTTTTAAATGTTCACTAGGCCTATTTCACTGACTTAGATTTGTTTATTTTTTGGTCACTTCCGATTATGTGTATAATACAGTGATTTTGTTTAGATTTTCTTGTTATTTTAGGTTTCATGTTCATACTCCTACCTATGAGGATATTTTCTAGCTTTACTGTACATATTTTGAACTTGGTTTTAAGTGTTTAATAGACCCATTTCCTTGATTCATATTTGTCTATTTTTAGCTACTTTCCGTTTTGTTTCCTTAGAGTTTCTTATCATTATGCGTATCATGTTCTAGCTCCTTTCCAAGGAGACCTTTTCTATATACACAAGATTTCTAGATAAACTTTTTAGGCTTGATTTTCAGTGTTCACTAGGCCTATATTCATGATTTAGATATGTCAACCATTTCCCACTTCCAATTTGACCTTCCAGTTCCAATGGGTATTTATTCTTACTGAATTTTCTTTGACCCATGGGCATTATCTTTATAAAATCCTCGACATATGCTCATTGTGACCTTGTTCGAATTTACTTCTTAATGGTATGAGCATGAAGTTTATACCCATTTTTCTTATTTTCTATGCCCACTATATTCTTCAGACTTGATTTCAGAGTTATATCTTTACATTTTGATTTGTTATTGATTGAGATTCATGTAGTGAATTCTCGCGTAATAATAATAATAATAATAATAATAATAATAATAATAATAATAATAATAATAATAATAATAATAATAATAATAATAATAATAATAATAATAATAATAATAATAATAATAAAATAATTGATAAACCTTTTCGTAACTTTAACGTTTCACGATTTCAGAATACCTTATTTTATTATTTTGAGAGACTTAACTGTTTGTAGTCGGAACTTTTTCAAAATTATTTAAAGTTGGTTATAAGTTTTATGTTGACTTTAATATTAATTTTGTTAATATAAAATTTTTATATCTGCATAATTAAAGGTTTGGGTTTAAAATTTGGAAGAAAAACTTGTACTGAATAAATTATTATTATTATTATTATTATTATTATTATTATTATTATTATTATTATTATTATTATCCAAAATATTATTTTTAATAAACACCCTCTCCACTTCCATAGAAAATGCTAATTAATTGTTTTTTTTTTTATTTTACGGTATTTATAAAAAAAATTATTACAAATTAAAAGAAAAAAAACGCTTTAGATTATTTTTGCACAAATTTTTTTTTGTGTTTAATAAAAAAAAATAAAAAATAAAAACCATATTTTGATTATAAATATAGTATATGATTAGTTTTTTGTGTGTATGTAAATAAGGGTTTATATATTTTTATTATAATATATAGTATATTAAAAATTTCTATAAAAGTATACATTACAAAATAATAAAAAACATTTTGAATTAAGAGATATTGCAATAATTTAGTGATGTTGCGAATGTCAAGAAAATTTTAAAGAGCCGACAGTTCTGCATTTGGAATGATCTTAGATAAGCATCCACATTTGGAATGTTCCAAAGATCCGTATACACATTAGGAATGTTCCAAAGATCCGTATACACATTAGGAATGTTCCAAAGATCCGTGGATAATCCTAATCCGTTTATGTTATAAAAATAAAGCCCTACATCTGCAAGTGTCAAAATTTTTACTAATTACAACAAATTGGGTTACAACGAATAGAATACATTGGCAACAGTATTATTGTTGTGTGACAGTACTTGTAGGTCAATATGATAGGGTGTTGTGGTGACAAATGTGGGTTGAATCATTACTTATTGTGATTGTGTGCCGTGGTGACAAGTATGGGCTGGGATAAATGATGGTATTGTAGTGACAAATATTGATTGCGTCATAAGATAGTGTGATGTGGCGAGAAATATGTGATTGGCCATATGATAGTTTGCTGTGGTGACAGATAGGGGTTGCGTACGTTGTAGTGAGAAATACGGGATAAGCCATATGATAGTGTGTTGTGGTGACAGATATGAGTTGGGTCATATAATAATACATTGTGGTGAGATATATAAGATAGGCCATATGATAATGTTGTGTTGAAAGATTTGGCGTGAGTCATATAATAGTATAGTGTTGCTAAAAATATGGTTTTGATCATATAATAGTGTATTGCGATAAAAAACATGGGTTGGGTTGTTACTCCAGTAATGTAATTACATAAAGTAATGTAGACTCCAAACTTTTTTCCAATTTTGCAAAAATAGGTTTAAGCGTATTTAGAAATATCGTTAATTACTGATCGTAGTATAGTGCAGTCCATATGAGATATATTAATTGTCCAACATTTGGACATGCGAATGTAATGACTTAAGGTTTTTTTTGATAGAAGTGTATGCACTTCTTTCTTCCAGATATTGATCACCTTTGATGGTCGTACGGGTAATTAATGTTGTTATTATCGGTGGAGACATTTTGAAAGGTTTCTCTTGTTAAACCGATGATTGAGCTGGAGTCGTGCAGGCGTTAGCTATTTTGCTATCTCGAGGAATTGGGGATTCAACTTAATTAAAGGCGAATATATTTTTGTTTTATTTTAAATGCTTACAATTTTATGCAAATATAGAAAAGAAAATATAACAGCGTAATATATAGTTTTAAAAAAACTTTTAAATATATTTAAAAAAAAATTTCCTTTTTAAACTAATTTTCTAGGTAAATAAATAACAAATATAAAATCGATTTATCTCCCATCGCCAAACTGTAGCCTTGCCACTAACAGCAGCAAAAATTGAAAAAAACAATGTACTTTATACAAAAAATTCTTACTACCAATCAAGGTACTTTATACAAAATGTTATTCCTGTGCTCTTTTTTTTCCTTTTCTCTTTGATACAAAAAACATTAAGTAGTAATAGTAAAAAAAATAATACTACTATTTTACTCAGCAGTATTTTTATCTATGAGCTCATCCTTGCTTCCTTTAAGGATTACGCTCTAAAGTTGCTCTCCTTCCTTTAAAGGTTACGCTCTAAAATTGCTCTCCTTCCTTTAAAGGTTACGCTCTAAAATTGCTCTCCTTCCTTTAATTAAGGGTTATGCTCTAAAGTTGCTCTCCTTCCTTTAAAGGTTACGCTCTAAAATTGCTCTCCTTCCTTTAATTAAGGGTTATGCTCTAAAGTTGCTCTCCTTCCTTTAAAGGTTACGCTCTAAAATTGCTCTCCTTCCTTTAATTAAGGGTTATGCTCTAAAGTTGCTCTCCTTCCTTTAAAGGTTACGCTCTAAAGTTGTTCTCCTTCCTTTAAGGGTTATGCTCTAAAGTTGCTCTCCTCCCTTTAAGGGTACGCTCTAAAGTTGCTATCCTTCCTTTAAGGGTTACTCTCTAAAGTTGCCTTCCTTCCTTTAAGGGTTATGCTCTAAAGTTGCTCTCCTCCCTTTAAGGGTTACTCTCTAAAGTTGCTGTCCTTCCTTTAAGGGTTACGCTCCAAAGTTGCTCTCCTTCCTTTAAAGGTTATGCTCTAAAGTTGTTTTTTCTTTAAGGGTTATGCTCTAAAGTTACTCTCCTTCCTTTAAAGGTTACACTTTAAAGTTGCTGTCCTTCCTTTAAGGGTTACGCTCTAAAGTTACTCTCCTTCCTTTAAGGTTACACTCTAAAGTTGTTCTCCTTCCTTTAAGGGTTATGCTCTAAAGTTGCTCTCCTTCCTTTAAAGGCTACGCTCTAAAATTGCTCTCCTACAGTTTGTACTCTAACACACCAGTGAAATAACTGCATAGATGTTGCCCAGAACTTCATTTCGGGTTTACCACTCGTAGTTCTAGGGGGAAAAACTGAAAATAAAATTTTTATATAAACTTTAAATTTACTCCTCTTACTGCACTTCTATTCCCATTATTACACTTTTCATCTAATTTCTGCAGTCCCACCTTTTTTTTCTTTTCTTTTTGTTGTCCTCCTCAAGTAACTAAGATTAAAATTCGTCCGTCTCCTTTCTGATAGCTCCACATACAAATTTAAGATATTTTTATACTTATTTTCTTTTCCATAAAGATAATCTGAAGCACTAGGGTAAAGTAAGGATAAATATATATATATATATATATATATATATATATATATATATATATATATATATATATATATATATATATATATATATATATAACTCTTTATATATATATAAGAGAGAGAGAGAGAGAGAGAGGGAGAGAGAGAAAGAAAAAAAGAGAGAGGGAGAAAGAGAGAGAGGAGAGAGAGAGTGAGAGAGAGAGAGAGAGAGAGAGAGAGAGAGAGAGAGTGAGAGAGAGAGAGAGAGAAGAGAGAGAGAGAGAGAGAAGAGAGAGAGAGAGAGAGAGAGAGAGAGAGAGAGAGAGAGAGAGAGAGAGAGAGAGAGAGAGAGAGAGAGAGAGAGAGAGAGAGAGAGAGAGAGAGAGAGAGAGAGAGAGAGAGAGAGAGAGAGAGAGAGATTTTTTTTTTTTTTGAGATAGAGAGAGAGAGAGAGAGAGAGAGAGAGAGAGAGAGAGAGACCTCCCTTTTCTAGTACTATTTTTATTATTGGGAATTCTTTCGTTTTATCTTTTTATTCACAAGAAAAATCCGTCTCCCTGAAATGAGAAAAAGAACGCAAAATATAAAAATATGAGCAGTAAAAACCAAAATCGCCCTTAAAGTTACCCCCCAAACTCCTCCTTTTCTTTACTTAATAATTACCATGTTTGGGTCTCGACTGTAACTAACCTTTATCATAGGCGCAATGAATTTCATTTGATTTTTTTTTTTTTTTTCAAATAAAAAGTGCATTAGAAGAAGTTTATTTTGTTTATCAATTTAACTTAAGAAAATTATATTAAAAATAAAAACTCGGAATAATCTCAGCGCTGGAACTCAAACTCAAACCACGTGGTTTGTTCTAATCACGAATTTGAATAGTATTATTTCCAATTTATTTAGTACATATTGTTCAAGTACATTGTAAATTTATTTATATTTTGGTTTTGAAATA
>JABUQX010006486.1:0-20000 GCA_015478945.1 Trachelipus rathkii | reverse complement strand
CTCCAATAATGTTCCCGGCGAATAGACCGATCGATCGTGTCCGGTTACAATATGACATGATTCTTCGTGGATCGATACCCACCACATAAATTAATATAATCCGGTAATAATAATATATATATATATAATCTTATACTACTTCCTATGACTGCTTATTTTAGCGTGAAGTATATATAATTATTACCTACTCTACTGATTTAAACAAAGGATATAGCACGTTGAACAACGAAGCAAAATAAAAATCCACCTATAAAATCACATATACCTCACTCTCTATATTATCTTGACCTCTAAGAAACTACTCGTTCTCTTTCCATGATTATTTTATTATTTAACTGATATGATACTTCTTATCTTAATGTGTATAACATTTACACTTATAAATCTATAACATTGATACTCCAAACTTGATGATAAATAAAATATTATATTTCACTCCACCTATTTGCCACTCATCGCGAAATGAATATAAATCCTCGCTTCTAGCTCCCTTACTACCTATAAATAATTACGAACGAACTATTACTAGTTTGAGCGTCTTTATCTACAAAGGTATAAGATATGAACATAGGGTAAAAAACATTATAATCTTCCTCTTTTATCCCATACACCGATGCCCAGTTATTCCCGTATGCGTGTAGCATGGAATGTCTTAATAATATCTTAGGTATAAACATATAAGGCCTATACCATAGACTGAACTAATCTTATAAGAAGCTATAGTGCATATCACAATATAATGGTAGATGAAGGCTTATGCACGGATTGCATCATTGTTTTGCAAAACGTATAGCCATCAGTCACATCGTGAAGTATATAACGTATTAGTATCCTATTTAAGAAAATGGAGTTTTGAATTAATTATCGATATTATTATTTAAATATTGAGTCTACATGCCAGTAATTGACAATTTACACGAAACCAGGCTGCCAAATGGAAAATAAATAAACTTCTATTCTTCAGGTTCACAAGAGTTTGAGATTTTAGTGTGATTAATACTTAATCTTCGTAACGGCTTTAAAAACAAAGAACACAAAAATCTATTACATATAGCAGACTTGTTATTTCTAAAATTTATATTTGTTTAAGTGCACCAAGCACATCAAGTAATCATGAAATTGTAATAAGATAAAAATAAAATAATAACACTTAGCGACTTATGATAGGATTTTAGTAAGCAACAAGTTTTTTAATAATTTTACCGATTTAAATTTACATTTCTTTGGCTTCGCTTTATATTTTTATTATATTTATTTAATATCAATTATTTATAACTATATTCAACGTTTCTAAATATTATAAAGGCAGAGGGTAGTAGATCTGTTATATCAAGCAGTCCTCAATCCAAGGCCGCGCACATACTAAGTACACGATTACTTATCTACCTCATGTAGAATCCATGCCGTTGCATACATAGTTCTACACTCTATAACTATCATGTAAGAATACTAGGTTGTGCAATAAATATATAAAAGTTCGACATAATGCAGTATCTATTATCAAAGTGTCCAATATATTAGACAAAAGAGACTAGATAAAACATCACACCATAGAAAGCTAGCTACTACAAACAAGCCATGTTCTATACATACGTCAGACATATACTCTCATTCCGTCAGCTATCTATCGACTTGAGTAATCTTCTTCTTCATTATGTGCGAGAAAAGATATAGACCCGTATAAAAACGCGAGGATAGGCAGAACAATCTAGAGTTCAGTTTAATTCCGTCCCAACACACTTAGGGGGGCCCTAAGTGACCATGCATGCTCCCACATCTGCCCTCATTTAACTCAGATACTTATTTTATACACGTATTACTTAGGAATAGCTTACTTTTCACTATAAACTGTATAATAATATGCACTTTACACACAGCTATATTATATATTATAAATGTAAATATATATAAGAATGGAAAAGGGTTCCCTTCGACATCTCTATAATATACACTCTTCACACTAGTTACTAAATATTTAATAGGCATTTAATTCCAGATATATATTATATAGTGATTACTATACTAGAAATAACTTATAACTCTCCTAATCTTAGGAAAATGTATCACTTATACTATAAATAATCTCAGCCAAATTCATTCTGTTCATTGTTTGATTGAACCCCCAAAAAGTTGTAAACCATAAAAAAATTGAACCCTATCAAATTCTAAGAAACCCAAACCAAAATATGCAGTTCCAACACACACCACTAATATAATAATAATAGACTTAGTAACTAGTGCCTTAGTGTTTCTCAAAAACATAAACTAACGGCGGTTCTTAATATACGAAATGTACACTAGTAAACATATGCTACGCCCAGGATAATATCATAAAAAAAAATCTTCCTCCGGTAACAAATACCTAATGATTATATAGAATATTCATCGGTGTGACCTTTTGCTATACCACACGCCCTATTCTCCTTAAATACTCTTCCATACTGGGTGGATTAATAATGTAATCACAGTTCGTTTAGATGCAGCATTTGATATCAGTTATTAATTCTCTAAATATAGATAAAGTCATCAAACGTAAGTAAGCTATACAATTTAACGAAACCAGAAATCCTGAATGAGTGTGTACGAAATAAATAAATAAAACTTCGTTAGTTACTTACAATAACTTCTATCTTTCAAGTTTAATAGAGCTTGAGACTTTAATGTGATAACACATTGTCCTCGTCTTGAGATTTGAATATGTACTTCCACCTTTACCTAACTAGAAATAGTACTTAAGTATCAATAACTGTTTATTGGTCTACCATCATTTAATCGAACTTAATAATTTAAATTTTTATATGTTTAAGTCTAGCGAAACACAAGATATCTTTATAAGAGATATCCTTAATGAACAATTTTAGATTAATTAATAATTTAAGTATTTCTTCAAAATAAAAGCATCGGCCTATGTAATTTTTTTATATGAATACAGCTGTTAATATTACTGTTAGTATTATTAATAATTTTAATACTTTTTAAATTTATTAACATTCTCAACACTTATAAATATTACAAATGCCGTAATCAGGAATCATGATTCATGACATATAAATATATTATATCTATGCATGTACTAACGATGTATGGTCCCTTACACATTCACTATTTTAATTAAGGCAAGTTTTTGGTGCGTTAAATAATTCAAACAAACAAAATAAATACATAAACTATAACTAAAAAACTATAACAATTACAGATATATTACGATTCACGTTTTATTAAATAATTCACGAGAAGGAGCTATATGTAAATTCTCTTAGTAATATTAATTTAGTAAGTGATAATAAAGTATACTTAATATTTTTAATATAAATTTACACTCCTGACCCCGTGAGAAGCCGATATGATGGCAAGCATTTAAATAGAAATGACCTTCACTCTCTCTTATAATATAATAATATATATATACCCCCCCTATATTATATAATATATATAACATTTTTTCAAATGGGTGGAGGATGCTAATATCTAATAGTTTTTACTTTAATAAATTTCGTTAGCATTTATATAACTGTTAAACTTTCACTATATATTAGGTAAATACACTAATCCCATTATATATTAGAATAAAATTTAAATAACCAATAACCGCGTTCGGTATAATAAATATACCATGTATATCCTCTATATCCGCTAAATTTTAAGGGACCTAATATTTTTTCTGTTTATATTGTGACTCTCAGGAAACTTCCACAGGAAAATATTTATAACACGTTATGTAATGAATAAAACACCAAATTCAAAAGTAGTATCATGTTAAAGGTAAAACCAATTGTTGCAATAAGAAATTTCCATCCCTTATTGATATAAAAATAAAATAGAAAATTCCACCTTTTATTTATTTACTATACCTCAAATCCTCAAATAATAATAGAATAGTATAATTTTACCTATGTGATACTTCTAATAGTAGGAATCTCTGTGAAATTATAAAGGATATATCTACTTAATATAAACTTCTTATCGATAAATACCATCCAGCTTCAATATTAACCCTTTGACTGAGAATATATTTTCGTCAGTCACTGTAGTTATAGATTAACTACTTTCAACATAATCTTACCACTTATTAATATATCCAAAGTAATATTGTTTAATCTTAATATTTTCCACTCACTTTGGATGATTTATATAGCGCTTTAATATAATAATATACAACAAGGTTATTTCTGAAGTCTTTAAGTCATATCATATCTAATTATATTAAGGGTAATATTCTTAAGTGTTTACATAGTATATAAGTGATACCATATTATTATATTATATCATAGTAAATGATATAGAACACATTTGAATAAGATATATCTGAATAAAATATTTAAATGCTATATATATCACATACTTTGAATGACCTATCGCATCCCATTATACTGTTTATAGTCCTCTTACTCTGTTAGGTCAAGCCACAAATAACATCGCCAACCGAAATCAGGCTTATGTACTATTGACTATTAATAGCGTATAAAATAAAGTTGTGTTTAAGGTAACTACGGGACCCTAAACCTCGCTATCTACGATAAAAGCGTGCACTAGTGAAATTGACAAATGAGTATTCTATTGTAATCCGAAAAATTACACTAAATAACGCAGAAATAAAGAAGAAATATAAAAGATTATACATTAACTTGTTGACAACCTATTGTCCTAAATAATCTAGCCTGCTACGCGGAATAGTATCATAATAGTGAGGATATGTAGACTTCCATACAACTCTCAACACCTCTATATGCATCTAGCGGGTGAGCAACAGTCTTCTTTGATAGTTCACTTATTTTTAATTCGTTTATTAATAAGAAGCACCACACCCTTACCCACGTTTAGGAAAAGTTAAAAACCAGAAAATAGGAGATAAATCATTAAACCCTCCACCAGAAGAATATAACGTTTGCCCACCCACAAATAAGAGCCAATAAATATTGATCACCAGGCGTTCATTGGTAAAGAAGAAGAAAAATTGATATACTAATTTATTCATATAAACGGTCTAAAAAGTCTAGTCCATACGCGCTATATAATTATAATGAGTGTTATTGACTATGGTATTTTAATCCGTGTGCGAAATTTTTTCGTATAGGTTTATTGAGATAAGCGTATATTAAACGCATCTTCGTAATTCACTTACTAAATATTTTTTACATACTTTTTTATTAAATTAATTTGTTGGATAACTATTGAAGACCAAACCTTGAAAAAAAACCTCCGTAAAACTGTAATGGCTGTATTATCCACTACAAAGTGATTAAATATAATTAAATCGACGTACTTCATTATAACTCAATCCTAATAGATCACAATATGAGAAAAACTAATTAAACAATAAAAGAATATTGAACCTTATTTTAAAAAGTTTGAATCAATCGAAGATTATAAGCATAAGTCCTCATAAAAATTTAAAAAACCAACCAGACTTTGTTTACAATCCACGTAATCCACAAATTAACATACAAATTTTCGCAATCATAGTTTAGAAATTAACAAATATATTAATTAATAGTGCAATAACTATTTTAAATTACCAAAAGTTCTAATAAAGACATAGCAAATGTTTTAATTAACCTAACAATAATAATTACAGAAAATTGATACCAATATAACATAAAACATAGTGCAGTCATCGCCAAAGCTATCAGTGTGTATAGATTATTAAGTAAAAGAGCGAAAATCCTTTCTGTAAAATTGAAGGGATATGAAAGATCAAAATATAAATTATGTATGAGTAGCACTGGGTATGTATATTATTTTTCCTATTCTGCTTTCCAACAAACTTGTATGACGTAAGCCGTCGCCTGTATCTTCTTACTCCTGAAGAAAAGTCTTAAATTCTGAGTCCGCAGATGTCTTAAATATATTATGAGCTGATCAGAGGGACTACCGATTCATGAACCGGATCTAGTAAGAAGATTTATTATATTGTATTATCATCTACACCTATCGCACTAATCTTTGTTAATATTCATTATCGATAAAGAGTTTCTCGTGAAAATATAATAGAACTCCGGAACTTAATCATTGATTCGATTCTGTCCTTACTCAACAGTATACAGGAGCTTCTTCCAATCACGAGAGAGATCGGATATCAAGTCATATATTTTTTATACAAAAATATTCGATCAATTTACGTTTTCTCCTCTCAATAAATAATATATAAATAATTATGAACCGTAGTTATCATTCCAAGTAATCTGATCTTTTAAAATATATATAATATAAAGTCATAATACAACACGTATAACAAAATACATCAAACAATGGATCAAGCATTAAACAACCTAATGAAAGTAATGAAAAGAGTGACGAGTGTTCTATTACAAATAATAATCTTCTAATCTCAATGTTTCACCATAGCTAGTATCTGCTACTGAGGCGAAATCTTCCTTGCCAAATTTCACTACAAAACTTATAAATTTACTAATTTTTGGTAAATACCTCGATTTAACCATATATATAGATTTCGTGATTTCACAATATAGATTATTGGAAACTCTATTCAGAGTTTAATATTAATGATGCCACGATTCACTTCTGTCGTGTTAATCAAATAAACTTAGTTGTAAAATAAATAACTGCTCAATCTAAAAGAATGTGCATATAAACTCAAAGGCTGCTTTTGATGCAACGGTTGATAAGGTTGTCTTTATGAGCTGTACGTGATTTTTTTTCATATTTTTGAAAATTTTTGAGATCAAGACGGAACGTAATCCACAAAAACTCTAATAGTGTTGTACGATAGTAATCTCTAGATATAAATTATGCTAAAATTTAACATAATAGTAAGATAAGTTTTTCTGTTGTCGTTGCGTTGATTGAGTAATTTAAAGTGAGAAATGATGTGGATGTGTGAAATTGGTATATAAAAAGATATAGAATACAAACTGGTCTGAATTAAGTTGTTTGTTGTGAGAGTGTGAACGGGATCCTGTGTTATATAGTGCATCAATCATCAATAATGCGCCTGTACAAGCTGAAGTGTAAAATTAAGAAAAGCACTACCTTACAACCAAACCCAATTCAATCGATTGCAAGCCACTTGAGTCCACTCAGATGGTTTTTTTGGCTTATAACGGATATAAAAAGAGGAGTGAAAGTGAGCAAGAAACGAGTCCAACACCACACCTTCATCTCTGAACTTAATTATTCTTTCTTATTATTATTATTAAAATTTCTATATCGCATATAAAAAATTCCCAAGATTTCATTAAAAAAATTAATTCACAATTGTTGCCCGATAGGTTAACTCAATAGAACATATAATTTATATTAAAAAAAAAAACAATGTAAACCACATTTTATTTTTAGATAGAAACCGAACTCTGAATATGTAACACGACAACATTTACCCATAATTTATAATGGGAATGTTAGGCATTACTTCTGCTAATGATCATTAGTTAAATAAATTAATACCTCTATCACATATACACCACCGAATCAAAGCTTCTAAACGCTAATCCTCATGTACACCAGGTATTTCAGTGCCAGGAGTTTATTTCAAATTTCTCATAAGTATTAATAAAGTTCAATAAAATATTCTACTGAGCTACACAAAAATAATGTGAACAGTAAGACATAATGTTATTATCTTGATAATTGAATGGTATTTTACATGTCCAGTCTCGTTAGGTAATAAAATTTAATATGCTGACGCCAGTGAAACACTCAATGCGTGTTCTTGAGGCGTAACAAATAATAAAGAACAGCTGTCCACTGCAGTGAATTATACATAGGTATTAATAAATCGTTAATTTAACCATTGTATATTTAAAATAAAAAGTCATAGTAGAAATATATTATAAAAACGAATGTAATTTAGAATGATTTAGAAATATTTACTTTTATTAGTTAAAATTACTTTATCTTAAAGAAAGCCGTACCATCATCCTTCCGTTGAAAACTTATACTAGCCACTGAAAATCTTAATTAACCGTGAGACTAACATAAATCCTTCTTTGACCCAAAACAAGATTAAACCCCCACTTGATGTGGTTTTAAAGACACATCCCTATCAAAATATACTTAATATCTGATGAAAGATCATTTATCTTGCTCGAGTTAAGTAAACAACATTAATTACTGTGATTGTGTTGAAATTGAAAGAGAGCTAAACTGATGAAAGTTATGTGCTGCATTAAATTCATCATAAAAAGGCAATTTATGCCATTCAAATCATCAAGGATTTAAATTTTTTATGTCCATGGTAATCCGTATTGAAGAGCTTTCATTTAGTCCCTAAAAGTGGATGTATCACCATCCGCTTCACAGTGAGTAAAATGTTATTAAATGTACAAATCATTCTTATTTAAAGTCCCTCTTCCACATATCTTTGCGCCTCCCAGTTCTACAACTCTATCTGTAACATCTCACCCGTCACCCTCTCGATTTCAAATTTTAACAGGTTGCATTCCTTGCTCTTGTTCGAAAATCTCGACCTCTATTAAAATGTTTAATAACAGAAAGGTTTTCCAACACACCCTTTAGGGACCAAGAGCACCTTCCAATTGACATGTAGCAGTGCGCGGACCATAAATTTATCCAACGTCCATTCTACATTGATAAAACACGGCCCGAATCACCCTATATAGTGTTGCTCCTTTGAATTAAAGAAAAAGGTTGAAATTAATGCTATTAAATAAAAATAGGTTCACTAGCTCAATAGAACAAATATATCAGCCGGACGGGACTAGCCGAAGGAGTAAGGAAGAATGCCTGAACAGGGGAAAATCAAGTATACCATTTAGATAATTGAATCTTGAGGCTGATTTAGGGTATTTAAAAAATAACAATCTTGATAAAAAATATTACCTAAAATCCAATAATGAATCAATAGAATCAATAGATCAATAGGGGTTGGATGCGGATGGGGAGGGTTTGCAGTGTCTTATTGTACTTAGATCTTATGTACTGTCTTATTACATAGGTAAACGCTACCCACCACTAAATCACTTGAAACACCACTTGTATATAATAAAAATGCTTGACCTAATAATTCACATAAAGAATCAAAAAATTAGTCAAACCAATTCGAAATAACAAATACACAATACTCACATTCCTATCGTAGGGTGGGATGGCGGATCCCAATAGCTTGATCCGGGATGGGGAGGTTGTTTGATTACTGATTTGATACAAGATGGAATAAAATGGTATTGTAAAAACATAACAAATAATAAATAAATATATGAACCTCTCTGGAATCATAAAGTGCATCTAACTGTAGCAATCACAAAATATCGTCCCATAAAGGCCCTAGAGATATGTTTTTCGACAATAGGACAGAAGAAGCGACTATATAGAATCCGTTTGTATTGATGGTATGATATGACTTAAGTAAATTAATGGAGACCATTAACTACGTGTAATGTAATAATTATATGTAATATTTTTTACGTTATAAAAATGATTTAGATAAATATTAGTGACTTATAAAAAAAGTGTTTTAGATAATATACAAAATAAAATCTATAAAATCAAACTCTAAAATAAAAACTAAAAAATAAATTTGAAAGAAAAAAGAAATATTAGTAATATGTGAAACAGAACACGTTTGCCTGAATATCTATCAGTAATCCGAGTGATCGCCATGAGCTGAGGACACGCTTGATGAGTGGGCAAAAGATCGTCCTAAACCCGTCGCCAATTCACGTCGGACCTCATCCTTTCAGCAAGACTCCGCGCGTGCGCGCCGCGGGCGCGCGCACGCGCCCGTTTCGCGGTGGATTGCACTGACGCGGCGCGCCTGCGGGGCGCGCACACGCGTCGCCCCGGGGGCATGACGAAACCAGCATCGCTCAAGCAAAGTCTAAACATCATATAAAACATATATTAACACCAATATTGTACTATTATAGAAATATTTACTATCCCAGCAGCACCGGAGCCAGCACCGGAGCCATTGTCAACTCAAACTCTACAGATTCAGAATCCTTTCTCCTTCTTCATACACTAGCCAAATTGTCAGCCTTCTATGATCAATTTTAATTTTTTAGAGGGTGGCTCCCCCTCAGGGGACCCAAGGGGTACGTAAACTCGTCTACGACAAGATACGTCACCATCTAACCCTCCTCAAATTTTAACCAATTACGAACACTTCGATTCTCTATAGATATTATATTGGACTCAGAGGCTGAGCCAGAGCCGAGCCTAAAAATCATTTCATAATAATAATAATAATAATAATAATAATGATTCCAAATGAATAAATAATTAATAATAATATTAATAATTAATAATATAATAATAATAAATAATAATTAATAATAATAATAATAATAATAATAATAATAATTAATAATCAAATAATAATTAATAAATAATAATAATTAAAATAATTAATGAATAACGAAAAAAAACTCTAGAGGCTGAGTCGAACCAGAGTCGAAGCGAGCGGGTGTGCGTAGCGTGCCGGTGCGTGGGTTGCGGTGCGGTGTCGTTTAGTGAACGCAGAAGGACTAAGGTTCGAAGCGATGTCGCGCCTCAAAAATTGAATCCTTCTACGAAGGATTCAAATTTTTTTTTCGATGTAATAATAATAATAATAATAATAATAAAATAATAATAATAATAATAATAATAATAATTAATAATAATAATAATAATAATAATAATAATAATTAGATAATAAGATATTAATAATAATAATAATATTTTAATTAATAATAAAATAATAATAATAATAAATAATAATAATGATAATAATAATTAAATAAAATAATAATAATAATAATAATAATTAATATAATAATGAATAATTAATAATAATAATAATAATAAAAATAATAATTACGCATTAACATGACAAATCTATTATCTTATCACTAAAAACACGTGTCCTTATCAGCTAACGCTGATAAGGACACTCAACACCCGCATTCCTTAGGTTGGCTCTCAATTCCCGCCATCACTACTCCTGTATGTGATTGATGCATTTCCTCTAATGTGGGACGTTATCGCGATGAAGGGTTTGTGCGTGGATGGTGTTACCCAATAACGTGCGATGGCCACCTCTGCATAGATGACGGCTTGTCACCGTCGTGGCATGCTCTCAATGAGGTGCCGAATGTGCTCCACGGAAATCTGATCCCATATACACCCACCGCCTGCCCTAGCGGCTGGAGGGTTCCTGGCGATTGTTGCGGGTCGCAAACCGCGTTTCAAAACATGCTCCCACAAAGTTCAATTGGTTTAGAGTCGGAACTGTATGCTGGTCAATCCAATGTACTGATTTGCACCGTCGTTAGGTATTCGGTGACACATCTGGCCTTGTGTGATCTTGCGTTGTCATGCACTAGGACGAACAGCCACCGATGCAAGGGGGTATATGACACGATATAAGGGTACAATGGATATCTTGCGATGTACCGTGCAGAGGTTAGGGAACCGCCATCTAGGAAGTAGCAACTCTGTTCGACCCGTTAAAGAAATGCCTCCCAGACCATGAGAGATCCACCTCCAAATGTCAATACCTCCCGCATTATTACATTGCACGTAACTTTCATTAGGTCGTAGATAGATGTAAATCGCCGATCGGAGTTGTAAGACCGACTCGACTCATCGTAAAACAGCACATTCGTTTCAATCGCCGGACGGTTCCAATGTAGGTGTTCCCAGTTAAAATACTAGTCGCGCCCGTCGATGCTCTCTGGTGTTGTCGTGGTCCTATGCCGGCCTCGTGGCCGCAAATAATGTTCCGCAAAGACGTCGCGCATTATTGTATTATCACTCAACACGGCTTCCATGGTACCTTCCTGCAAACTGTATGTAGAAGTGCCTTAATGTTGCTATGGCTGTCTCTTACGGCCCGCATATGTAGAAAACGGTCTTCAACGCAAGTCTTGGCTCGTGGCTTCCCCTGGCTCCGCCACCTTGCGTGTTCCTGGGTGTCATGGTACCGCTGCACAACCCACGCACTGTTTGTTTGCCCCACACAAAACCGTCGCCTGAGTCACGGTACCCGCACCTTTCGGCACGAGGGTTGGTAATCTCTACGCGCTCATCAAGTGATTAGTCCGACGCGCAATCCTGTTCCAGTTGTTATAGCGGTTAATTCGCAGCATGAATGTACCACGTAATAAATAATAAATATTCCCCCGCCACGACCTTCCCCCAATCGCTAGAGCTGGAGTTACGTCCTTTGTCATTTACCTTAATTACAGCGATAAGAGACCCTTAACACCCCCCCCCTAACACATTATCAGCGCTGTATATGTGTCCCGGGAGTTATGTTTACATAATAAAAGTTACACAGCGTTCTGGTTCTTTTCTGTAACCTCTTAACTTTAATAGAGCCAGTGGTCGCGCTTAATTTTGAGAGTAGTTATATATATAGATATATATATATATAATATATATATATATTATGATATATATATATATATATAATATATATATAATATATAATATAGTATATATATATATATATGCGTGTATAAACAAACTTCTATTTAATTAATTGATTGAAAGGATCATTTATGTGAGCAATCGATACCGAATTAATATTCGTTATGTATTTCATGCCTTTAGAATGACAATTCAAATAATTTTCTTTTATTTGGAAACTTTTATTTTATTTTGAGACACGTGTAATTTCGTCTGTGTTCCAATTTTAATATTTTTATTCTGAAGAAAAGCTTAAAATTTAAATCTCGTTTCATTTAGCAATGTGTTTCAAAAGTCATTTTGAATGACTATATTGTACTTATTTCATAATTCTTTGGTATTAAATATTAAAAGTAGAATAGCTTGTCATATAAAGTAAATCCGATATATATATATATATATATATCATATATATATATATATTATATATATAATATATATATATATATAATATATATATTATATATAATTATATATATTATATATATATATATATATATATATATATATATTATATATATATATAGTATATATTATTATATATATATAGTATATAAATATATTTATATATATATATATTTATATATATATATATATATATATATATTATATATATATATATATATATATATAGTATAAGCTATTATATTATATACTTATAATATAAATATATATATATGGGAAAATTGCATTTTTAAATCACCTTTCGATTCCGAAAATTTTCTAAGTTTCAAAAAAAATTCTAAGTTCAGAAAAGTTAAGTTAAGATTAAGTTTTTTTAAGAAATTCTTTAGTGAGCAAAGCTTCTTGAATTATGGCCAGAAGCTGTTACCACTAAACAATTTTCTTAAAAAAACTTTAACCTAACTTAACTTTTCTGAACTTTAGAAATTTTTTTGAACTTAGAACAATTTTCGTGTGATTTGAAAGTGATTTGTAAAACTGCTATAAGACCATATAAATTATATAATAATATATATATATATTATATATATATATATATACCTGATATATATGCAGAGAAATTGGACAATAATACAATATACTATCTTCATCCATTCTATTTTGATACATTCCCCACTATCTGTACAAATATCTCTATATATGATATTATAAGTTTTCGTTCCTGTATCCATAAACCGTCGAGCTATGCTATTTATAGCCAATAAAACGAACCTTCCCCCCCTCCTTTTCTCAATAATGAAAAAATCGGTTGAATGTGCTGATTAGCATGGACGGGAGAACAGAAAAATAAAAGAAAAAAAAAAAAAAAAAAAGTGGTTATGCTAAAAGTCGACAGAAGAAAACATGAAAGGAATTATATATTTTATTTATTCTAAATAATGTCCCTGTTCATAAGCATTTATTAGCTACTATATTACTACTACTTATAAATTTTTATCTCACTAATATATAAATAATTTTAATAAAATAGTCATTATATTATAATGAGTATATATATATATTATAATATAGTCACAAACAGTGAAATTGAGTATATATATACTTATATAACCGCTATGATAATTATAGGTAGCTTACATATAGAATTACACTATAAATATATATTTTATAGTACATTGATAATAAATACGGAAATCGTGCGTAATACCAGAGAATATATTAATTAATATATAATGCTAGATACATAGTTAAAGATTATATACCAGATACCATAAAAATTATAAGAATATTAATTAAACTTATCACCATTTTTCTGACATCATCTATATTTTTCTATAAATATTAATATTTTAGTTATATGGTAGCTAATAGTAAATTAATACACCGTTATATAACTAATTATATCCAAACTTCTATATCTATAACTACCACAGATCCTTCTGTAGAATGTCTATGGTAGTAATACTATATAGGTATTAGTTATATATAATATAGATATATTAGTTATATAAAGAGTATATTGTGACGTCGTATGCAAATGCAGACAAATACTCACACTCCTACTGACGAACGAGATAGTCAAATTTCGATAAATAGTATTTAATCAAATCCTGTCTCCTCAAATATTACTCATATAGTTAGTATCAACCATACTTATAATTGTATTAAGTCCCCTATAATCATCAATTATATACACTGTAAATATGCTATTATATATATATAATATATATACTAGGTAACCTAAGTATGACCGTTTATACTTACACCTCACCGTCATTGAATAGATATTGTGAGTAAGAGTTATATTATTGCTATAATCTAGCCCAATGATCCCATACTACCTGTGGAAAATTTATGAATAATAGAATAGGAATTAATTATAATATAAATATATTAGTTAGTAAGTATACTAGATATTAGGAATAGAGTGAGGATTATAAGATATATATATAGAATATATATATATATATAGAACAGTTATATAAATAGATAAATAGATATTGAGTAAAATATATTAAAGAATTAAAAAATAGTACATGAATCACCCTGTATAATTATATATATATATAGATATACTGTAATATGTTGTAGGGAAATAATGTAACCGAACCATGGATTCTTGTCCAGCCACACGCGAACCCTCGACCCCTTCATAGACCCAAATCCACGCGTTCGCCGAATATCATTTATTACTCAGTTAATCTATTCTACTTTTCAAAATAGTCTTTATTAATTAATTATAAAAAAATTCATTATTAGATTTAAGAAATATATGTTCTAATTTACTCAATAATTGAATAGGAAAACATCTGAGTGAAATTATGATATATTATTATGAAATCAAAATTTATCGATTGAATATTTTAAAATTATCTTCGCACCCTCAAATAATCCCACTATAATATCACTAAACTTTATATAATATAGAAACATATTATTTTATACAACACTCACGTATTGACCAGAAGTGAGTTAGCACACACACACACACACTTTAATAACACTTAGAGTACTTGTAGAGGAATTTCTATTAATATAAGATATATCATAATAAAACTTGTATACGGTACAAATTGTGTTATTTGTATATTTAGTGTATTTTTATACACCAAAGTCAAGGCTGAGGATAATTATTTCCGGATTGTATATTATTTATTATAATACTAATTTTCTATATTATTAAAAAGAATTATTAAAGTTATAATATTAATTAAACCTTATTTAGAGTAAGAAATAAAGTTAAATTAATATATAACTTATCTATAGTATATTATGAAATTAGCTTATTTAGGCCTACGTTCATTAATCTAATTGCGAAAGCCTATTATTAATTTAAAAAAATGACGAAACTTGAAAAAATAAACATTTGCCAAAGAATAGTGTACTATATCATATAGTGATATTAATCTATACTTTATGCGAGCGACATATGTGATGAGATCTAAGATACAAATAGTGTTATTCACTTATGAGCACAGCGAGAACAAAAAAATAGCCTAAACAAATAAAAAAAATGTAAAAAATAAGACTGAAAAAGATCAAAACAAAATTTAAATCTAAGAGAGAGAGATTACGTTTGAAATTCAGTTGATTTAAATCATTATTTTTTTTTTTGGCAGACCTGATATATTTTGTAGGCCTGAAATAAATATAACAAAGCGTTACAAGGGAATATAATTGGACGGTTACTATATCGTTATTATCACAGAACAAGGTATGAAAATTGCTTTATCTTAATTTCACCTACTTACAAAAATTTCTCATGAATTATTTATTATTATTATGAAAATTATTTTTCATTATTATTATTATTATTATTATTATATTTGATGCTTTTCAAGGCCTCCTGAAAAGTACTCCCCCGTGTCTACATGATATTAAAATTTCGTCAATGATTCATTTGCTGGAGTAGAGAATAGAACTATTGATTTCTATTTATAATGTACCCAAGTTCTCAGCTCCGCTATTATTTTTATATTTGTATACTTCTGATCTACTTCATTCATCGAATATACGAGTGTGATAGTACTGGTATTCTAGATTTTCTTTAAACAATTTTTATAATATAAATATAGTTTAAACTAATAACAAAATAAATAAATAAATTAATAATTTTAAAAAGTTAGAAAAGTTAACATTTAGTTATTAAATTTTAAAAAAATGACATTTCATTAAATTTTATAAATTTATACTAGGTTTGTGCTTCCTTAGAGAAATAGATTTCCCCTAGACGCAATTATCTATAAAAAAGATTCATAATATTATTCGCAATATGTGATTATGATGAATATATATGCTTCTATATATAATCTTATATTATTTTTAAGTATATATCGGATTTTGTTATGTTACTGTTATATCGCAAAGATAGAAATACATTACTCGGCTAGGGAGGTCTTATACTTATGCTGCGATCATTTTCCAGTGTTGAGGTTATTCGTTGTGATATCCGATTATAAAACGCGTTACATCCATCTCTTCAGAACATTAAAATCTCGTCTGTCTCACACTACCACGTTCTACTACTCTTACCATTCCGAACACGTCTCTTCTAAGAGTCACAGCAAGTCACTTGACCTCAGTTTCAATGGCTTATTTGCAACATCTTTGACTCATCACATGCTCCTCTCTCCGTCTCTCCTTTCACTACTCGTCTCTCTCCTCTCCTCTCTTTTCTCACTAATCTAATCTTCATGTCCTCCCCTTTAATGTACTTAGTAATGTAAGGTACAATTTTCAGTTTTATATTATTACGCAGTCTTGCGTCTGTTCTCGTATTTCATGATGTTATTGGTCAAACAAATTCTTATTAAAGTTCTTTATAGGTTTTCTCTCTCCTACTAATATACTGGGGGAAGTTATTGTTATTAAAATTTCTGCGTTATTCTCTTTTAATTTTTATATCAAAAAGGGTCCAGTCAGACCGATATTTTAAATGCTCGGTGTAACTAAAATTATTTATTATTATTATTATTATTAATTCATTAATTATATTATTATTCATTATTATCTCTTAAAAAAATTATTATTATTATTGATCATTATTATTATTATTATTTTATAATACAGTGATATTATTTTATTATTCATTTATTATTTAATTATTATTTACTATTATTATTTATCGTATTATTATTATTAAGCAAGATTTTAACATGATCTTTCAAGAAATAACCATCCTTATTAATTATTATTATTATTATTATTATTATTATTATTATTATTACTGATGATTATCATTTTTATATTATTATTATTTCACTATGTTATTATTATTATTATTAATTATTATATTATACTATTATTATATTATTATTTCTTATTACTCTCCCTCTCATTATTATTCTATTCCCCCATTCTATATTAAACATGACCATTTAAACTTTACATCCAGAGATCATAACTACTACCTAACATGAACAAAATATTAACTAAACCACCCTGTTCTTAATAGCAAAAATTAAAAAAATTTTAAAACAAGATTTCCATTAATTTTCTCACTTAAATCAATGGTATTTACTATTTTATCCTTTGCCCAATATTTAAAATGTTTATGTGTGTAGCCTGTACAAATTAAGTTGCTCTCCATGTTGCTGCGAGTTTAAACGTGATCTCTCTATCCGGTCAAAACTCCATTATCGTTACGCCCAATTCTAAAACAAAGCTTTTCTGAAAAAGTTTTTAAAAAAAAAAGCTCCTTTCTGGAAAAACACAGCTTTTTACAATTTGATAGACCCTTAGAACGTTCTCCGTATATAGTTTATCCTATTTCTATCCTAATAAATTCTGATTGATCCGCTATCCAACACTTTGGCTTACAATGCACTACTAAGAGCCCACTAGTCACTCGTGATTCATGACAAGATGCCAAATACTCCTCTAGAGAGACTCCACTTGTCAATCAGACAAGTTTTAAGCTTAGAATATGTAACCGTGTAGCGGAAGTCGAAAAGTTCGGGTTCCGGCCGGAACTTCCGACCGGAACCTCGATTTTTTAGGTTTCCGGTTTCGGTTTCGGCCGGAACCAACAAATTCTGGTTCCGGCTTCACACGTCCCTATAGTTACTATATTATCAATATTATACGTATATATAACTTTACGTATATATGTATCTCTCTTACTTATTATATATATATCTATACTCTCTCTATAGTATTATCTCTCACTCACCTATATATTACTTCTAATATATATCTCCTATTACTCATTCTATATACCTATCATAATTAACAATGCTTATATTTAATATACTAATATATACCCCAAGATATATAACGCAATTCGTCCACTTCATATAATCTCTCAAAGGAAGAAGGAATATTTAATACTCACAATTAATATAATAATAATAAAATACATAATTAATAATAATAAAATTTAATCAATCATAATAATAACAATTCAATAATAATAATCAATAATGATACTCAATAATAACCTTTACCCTGACGTTAAAAATCCACAACTTGATCAAATGCCTTCCATATCAAAGTCTTATACGTCACTACTACTTATCACTTTAAAATATCAAGTCGTTTCTCTTCTATGATAGTGCCGCAGTCGTTCTTGCATTTTCCCGATCTCCTAATTCTTTAAGCATCTCCTCCTCACTGTACTACTAAACACATTAATTACACGTGCTGTATAACAATTCATTTTTAAAAAATCTATCATTCATACTCTCTGGAAACCTATCTTCATAAGTACTTCTCCTCTCTCCTTCTCTCTATGATATATATATATATAGTACCATATTTTTTAACATATGCAAATATATAATATATATATAATATATATATATAATATAATGATATATAATATATAATATATATATATATATATATATTAATTATATATTATATATATATATATATAATATATATATATATATAATATAATATATATTAAATAATTATTATATATATATATTAATATATATATTTATCTCACCATTATACTTATATCACCCTAGTGATTTCAAACTAATCCAGAAAGAAATAATATAAGTGTTACCCAAAAATAATCTTTGAAAATTATATTAGTTGAGATAGCTATATACAAAGGAGAGAGAAGTTTTTAATTTCTTAGTATACTTCCTTCTGAACTATAGTAGATCACAAACTAAAAAAGTATAAATAGAATAAATAATAAATAAGTTGGTAAGACTGCTTATCCTCTCCGCGATGAAAAGTAATAGTAATAACAGCAGTAATGGTAGTAGTAAAAGTAAGGAGTTAATTTATAAAGTTTATATATAATAATAAAGTTTTATTTCTAGATTTATTCCCCCTAGAACTTAACGATATTAGTAGTATTAAATAAAACCACCTCACCACGAAAATGATAATGTTATACTGGTCACATATCAATCTAATAGTACAAGTTATATATTTCACACTGCGTTTATGTTAGAAGTACTAAGACTTAGTTAATGATATTGAGAGAAGCAATTTTAGAGCGTTAACCTTTATAATAGGATAAGATAGAGCAACCCTTTAAGAAGTCAATTAAACCCTATTAAAGAAGTATGAGTAGATATAACATAACTATTATATATATATATAAAAAGTATTAAACCTTTATATAAAGTGAGTAAAGGAGATAAGTAACGTTTAGAGTATATACGTAGACCCTAAGGCAAGGATACTCACTCACTCACCCTATAATGACAACTTTTTATAAAGTATGTAACCTTAATATAGATAATGAGGAGTGAGATTAT
>JABUQX010006485.1:0-25000 GCA_015478945.1 Trachelipus rathkii | reverse complement strand
AACTGATTGGGTTTAGAAGATAACCTGAAAGAAAAGCAATTAAAGAAAAGAATTTAAAAAACAAATCTAAAGTTGCAGATTGAGAGATCTAGTGTGATCACTCGAAATGCATGAAGAATGATATGTTGGGAAATACTAAATGAAGAATCTGGTAAAGGAGGCCGATTATGTCATTTCTCAAGAAGGTAGTTCAGTAGTAGTAGTACCATAATTGGAAATTGGAAGATGCTTTTGTTTCCCTGAGGAAAGAGAAGCTTTGTTGAAGCTGAAGAAATCTATCATAAAGTAGGATGATAATACATAGTTGCGCAAGTTACATAAAAAAGTCAGTATCTGGAGAGTATTACTGGCAAATTGAAAAGGTCAAGTTCAAAAGAACAAATGAAGGAAAAAATATGCTGCTAAAGCATCCTTCTTTTAATTTCACGAAATTCAGACCCCCTGGAATGGTGAAGATCTAATAATAATGAATTTCCTAAACTTTACACAGCTTGTTAGGCAACAATACTTAAGTTTGCACCCCGTCAGCAGTAAATTCTGAATGTTAATATTCAGTGCCTAATAAGCATGGCCAAATCTAAACAGAAAAATAGGATACAAACTGCACCTGAAAGTGCTCAGAAAATTTCTTATTCTTAATGTAAAAAATTATATAAATTAATCATATAAAACGATGGATCATATTTATTATTAGTATGAGAATTATTATTTTATGGAAATTCTTATAGATATATATATATATTATTAATATATATATATATTATAAATATATATATAATATATATTATATATATATATATATATATATATATATATATTATATATTAACTATAATTATTTATAATATAATTAATTATTATAATATTTAAGTGATGGGTAACTCGTATATTGAAAATTTTCGCATATATAATGAATGAATTATAGAATTTTGACGATGCGCTAATGATGACGATTTAGCAGATGACTCGATTTGGATTTTTTTTTTAATTTTTTCTCTCTCTCTTCTTAATATTAATATATATATATATATATATATATATATATATCTTATAACTATATATAATAATAAATATTATATATATTAAAGTACTATTACTATCGTCATAACATATATCAGTATACTATATATATAATATATATTAATATTAATATATTATTATACTATATATAGTATATATATTATAATATATTATAATTAATATAATATAGTATTATATATATTATATAATACTATATAATATATTATAATATACTTATTATATATATATTAATATATAGTAAGTCACTATATATATATATATTATATATAATATCCTAAATTAATTTTTAAAGTTAATATAGTAATATAAATATATAATTTTATAATTATATATGTTTATATACTATATCGTACTCTATTAGCTTATAAGATTTATTGTATACTAGCTAGTATTTTTATATAGTACAAAAACTTATTATTATATATAGCTATATAATTTTATATAACAGGTGCTCTCGTGATATAAATTATCTGTTATGAAAGCATATAGAGAAACAAAAGCACATTTATTCTTAAGTTTTGTAAAATAATACGGTAATAGATATAAGAGTATCTTTTTAATGTAAAAATTAATTGTTCCCAATACGCATTGTGAAGCGTATGGCAGAAAATTATTTTTTTATAGATAGACTCTAGGTCGAGCTAGCACTGAGATGTGAGTAGTTAAGTCCCGACTGTTCGTCTGAGCTCGTGCGTAGCTTATTTCTGAAGTAGAGAGTAGAGTGACGAAATAGTCGTAGTCCATCAGTAAGGTTGCGTAAGTATTACCGATACGTTATGTTTTGTGACAAACATAGAATCTCATGTGTATATATACATTTTACAACAAGTGTTTAATCCATGCATTCCATACTTTGCTTTTGAGCATCCTCAACATATATTAAATAAGTACAAAGTTACTATAACAAAGTGTCTCATCTCCCAAACCTGAAGTGTGATCTTATGACATTACTTCTCTGTATTATAATCTCTAATCCACTTCACAAGCAACACGTGAAAATTGTTTATTCCCATTGCAAATCTTGTAAACTGGAAAACGAGAGACACTTTGTTATAATCTAGTACTCACGGAATTAGACTATGATATTTGTGCTAGTATTTGTTTACTTATATGTTATATGAAACTTTGATTAGAAGAACTTCAATATCTGTGGAATTTATATCATAGAACGTGTCTTATATTCGTCTGATATTTGTATAAAGAGAACTACTCTCAGGATAGATACCACGAGGTATCACATTTATTGCAAAATTTACTCTCTCCTCTCGACGGCTATCTCATGATACTCACTTCTCTCTCACTTGTATCGCAATCGAAATCTCGTTTTCCACTCTCCCAATTACTCTGATATATTATTGTACTACCATTTTGAAAGAGAATATTATCGCCTAGATATTGACTAGATAAATTTATTTAAGATCAGAGAAATCTGTCTCTCAGATTCTCTGTGTAATCTATATAGAAGGACAAATAATTTATCATGAGCACTGGATAAAGGCTAATACTATTATTGTGTGCGTAGCCTCTGAGCTGTCGCACTGTCTCTCGTGCGCCCTACATCTCAAACATGTACTCGCCTTATAGTCCTTAAATCACTAATACTTTTGCATCGCAATGCTGGAGCGCTGTTTTAGTTCAGCCAAATCCCCACATAAAATTATGGTAGGTCCTGCTTCTGATATCTTTTCTAATCATATCGACCTATTGCCTGATACTTGTAATTCTAAATTCTAAAGTCTGTCTTTAGAAAACTCTCTCTCTTAACTTCATTTTCCCTCGCACATAGAATCTCGATTCCCTTCTTTCAGATTTTCAGTTATGTCTTTCGACATTCGAGATCACTGGGTGAGTGTGCCTTTTCTCAGATAACTGATCTTATGGAGTCTTCTGCACCTTAAGGATCAATGTCGGGAGTCTTGTAGTGTGTAGCACTTGACACTTCAAACTCAATTTGACAGGGATCATGAATTTTGCATCTTGTGAGACGTCGCTACATCTCTATAGCACCGTCCTTTGCCATTTTTCTCCTCCCGTTTTGCTTACTCTTGTCTAGGTTTCTTTCTCTTTCATATCGTTCCATTTCAGCTCTTGTTGATGGAGCAACCTCTTCCTCCTTTTTTTATATTGATTGTGGTGTTCCTCAGGGTTCTGTTGTTAGCCCAGCTCTTATTCGCCTCACTTCTTTCCATCATACGATCTTATTTAAGCATGCACTTTAATAACTCGGCCACCAACTTTTAGTCAACTCTGTCTCATGCGATGACTCAACTCTCCATTCTTCCACTCATTCTAATTGTGCTCCCTCGTTTGTAACTCTAGGACGTCCTCTCGTTCATACAGCTTTCCATCAATTCTTGTGCCAGAATCTGGTCGGAATTTTTCATGGGTAACTCATAATCTTTGTTGAAGTTCAACTACTTGGAAAAACTCAACTTTTCATATATCATCCCTCTCTAAAATTACCTCCCAACTTATACCTTATCCCTTTTGTAGGCTCTAATGTTCTTACCCGTAAACTCAACATAAACAATTCTAGGACTAAACATAAATAGTGTGAATATCTATGGAGACCTCACATCCACAATCGTGTTAGCTAAGTAATGGCCTCCAAAAAGCTGGGAATTCTGTTCACGATTGCGTTTGATGAATTTTTTCGTCTGTGCTCAGAATACTCCAGATTATATAAAGGTCTTATTACGCCCCTGCTCATGGAATATTGTTTCCCAACATTTGGTGTGGATTCCTGGTTCCCACGCCTCCCTTTTATTGGATAGATGTGAAGCTAAGTAGCTAGAGGCTGTATAAAATCATGTCCCATTACTCTCATGACTCCCTTGACTCCATACATTTCTCTGTACCGTTCGTGACGTAGGTGCCCTATCTCTTTTCTATAGTTTACAACGGCAGGTGCATCGCGAGAATTGGGACCTCTCGCATTCTCCATACACTACTAGCGCTCCTCTTAGTAATACAAGAGGTGCCTTGTCTCTCATGAAAATGTATATTTGTGTGAAATATTGGAGACTCAAGTTAATCACTCTTTGGTACCTCCTTTCTTCCAGCCACAATCTGTGTTTTATGTCTAGAAACATCCTTCCCTTCTTTTATTTTCCACTCCCTTCAATCTCCTCTATTTAAGTCCGCTTCTCTGCGCCTCACCTGAGGAGAATTGCGTTAAGGCAAGCCTTGTATATGTCTAGGGTGAGGTTTAACTTTTCATTTATTTAATTTTTATTTTTCCTTTATTTTATAATCTTTTTTTAATTTATTTATTTATTTATATATTATTTATTTGATTTATTTATATATATTTGCCCCCCTCCTTTTGAAAGGGCATTGCCCGTGAGTAATAGTGAGTGGTTGCGTTATTAATGTAAAAAAAAAATAAAAAAAAATTTAACATTTCATGCGTGCATCACATCTCTCTTCATAAAAACTATTTTTGTTTATTTTTGATGAAAAAGATCATATTCTATTTTATTTATTGAATCCCATGACAAATAATATTAAAAGTAATTGATTAGTGTAGCATTTTAAACCTCTGCTTTTCATTATTTAATAATTTCTGAAATGAGTCTTTAAATATTAGTATTTCCGATCGAATCTCTTCATCTGCATCTTCAAAAGGCGAAGGTCCAAAGTGCCATCATATAGGTTCGTGCCCACTCTAGTAATTGTATTTCTCATGATGAACAAACAATCTCTAAGGAAAATAGTTCTTCATCTCAGCGTCGTAACGTAAACATGTGCTTTTATCCGTCTACAGCCCTGTCTAATAGCCTTCTCTCCTCCCTGTCTCACAGACAATATTATCTTTCCAATTATTCCGCAAACCGTATGATCTTGTTATAATACATACAAGGCCTCAAACGCCTTGTTATGAATACTGCTCTCATATCTGGGGGGCTTCTGGAGTTCACTCGGCATGGTAAGAGAGAGCAAAGGCCAAAAGCTATAAACGCTGTACTCCAGTTCCACTTGACCCCTCTATCTCTGCGGCGCGATAGATGTTGGTGCTTATCTCTTTTCATAACGCCGTATTACGCAGTTGCCGAGGAACTTATCACTCAGTAACGCCACCTTCCGTCAGCTCCCTCTCGATAGCTATAGGTCTGTGTCTACACGAGAGCGTTGTGGATATGGTAACTCCAGGCAGTCACTGCTAGGCTTTCCTTCTTTCCTGCCAACCTCGTTCTGTGGAATACTCTTCAATTCTGCGTTTCCTGCTGAAAACCCCCTCAACTCAGAAGCCTCGCTGTGCTCAGACGAATTACGCTAGCTGTGAGTTGACTATTGAGCAATGCTAGCATCACCTCCTGATAAGGGCGTGGAGTGGAGGCCTATTTGGCGTTGGCCTCGATAGGTTTTATTTGGGGGGGTACTGGGATATGAGGAGGTTGGTTGACAACTGCAAAAAAAAAAAAAAAATCCAGCGGTACAATATAATCAATATCAATCAATATTAGATAAATGCATAAGCGTAAACTTTCTCCCTAGACGTGTGGTCCTATATTAATACTTATGTTTCGTATATATATATATTTAGATAGTGATCATAAATTCCTATTTTTAATTCAATCTCCCTATTGAAAACTAAATTACACTTTTTAAACCATTATACGGTTTTCTCCTCATATTCTGTAATTCTGTATTATTTGTATTGTTTTATCCTTTATAAGAAATTCAATATGTATCTGAAACAGCGGTTATTCTCTGGGTACTTTCTCCCTATTACAATGAAGCACAAAATTAAATTATGGATCTGTAAATACCGTAGAAATTACACAAAAGCCACAAGATAATTATGCAGAATGGACGTTTGACAACTTAGGAAAGCTTTCGAGTTGAATGACACTGACTTATCAGAAGATCAAAAGGAGCAAGTTTTACAACTCTTAATACAATATCCTGATGCTCTAAGTTTGGGGAATGCTGATGTGGGATGCACAAGTATCCTCAAACACTCTATAGACACTTTCGTAGACGATCCAGTGAGTGTACCAGTTAGAAGACTTCAAGGACCAATATTGTATGAAGTCGAAAAGGTTTGTGAACAATTAGAGGCTGATGGAATTATAAGGAGGTCATACTCACCATATTCTGCACCTGTAGTTCCAACACAAAAACCCGATGGTGCTATGAGATTATGTATCGATTACAGAAAATTACACTCCATCACCAAATGAGATGCCTTCCCTATTCCTAATCTAATCGATACATTATTTAGTTTACAGGGTATGCAGTATTTTTCCACTATTGATCTTATTAAGGGATATTACCAGGTGGAAATGGAGAAAGACAGTATCAAGAAAACGGCGTTCTCAACACCTTTGGCCCATTGGGAGTTTCTTCGAATGCCCGTTGGATTAAAGAATGGTCCTGCTACATTCCAATGAGCAATGCGGTTGGCATTGTGTCATATTCCTTGGCGAGATGTCATGGTATATTTAGACGATTTCCTAATTATCAGCAACACTTTTGAAAAACATCTCTCTATCCTTAAAGAAGTTCTAATAGCATTTAGAGTGGCAGGATTAAAACTAAAACCGTCTAAAAGTTATCTCCTGAGAACAGAGTTTAAATTTTTAGGTCATATAATTTCCAACCAGGGGTTAAAACCCTTACAAAAGACTCTTGAAGGAATTATGAAGTATCCTTAACCTAAAACAGCGGGCCAAGTCAGACAATTCATGGGACTAGTTAATTTCTATCATCGACATATTCCAAATTGTTCCATAATTGCTAAACCTTCATTTGATTTGCTGAAATATCCTAAAAATGTCCCATGGACTGAGGAATGTCAACAAGCTTTCGAGGAACTTAAGAACCTTTTAACATCTCCACCTCTGTTATCATATCCTGATAGATCTGACGACGCTTCTCCACTATTACTACATACAGATGCTTCAGGAATTGGCGCTGGAGCATGTCTCAGTCAGGAACAGCAGGGGAAACAAAAACCCATTGCCTATATTTCTACTGTGTTCTCCAAAGCTCAACGCAGTTATAATATCACTGAGAGAGAACTTGCAGCTATTCGATGGGCCGTTAGGTCTCTTAAACCGTTTCTGTATGGTATCAAAGTATTTATTTTTACAGACCATAAGCCATTGTTGTTCTTACAAAATATGCCCTTGGTTAATCAGAGAGTGGCGAGAATGTTGGAGGAACTAAACGATAATATTGTAGCGGATGTGTTATCAAGAACTCTGTTTCAATTACCACCAAAACAAATGAATGAAATGCACTCGACAGAACCTCCTGAGGGGTTAAATGAGATGTCAGGTGGGGGAGATTCCTTGTTTAGGGGTTTCTCCCAATTCCTCTATTACACTCAGACATTGCATTCTCAAATAAGATCAGAAATTGTCGACGAACTATTAGCCAATCAAACTAAGTATCATTTGCCCACTGGAAAAACTAAAGAGGCTAATCAAGTGTTAAAACAGTTGCAGTTGACCAGATATCCTGGACAATTACCTTTTGTGCACAGTATAAATGCCTTCACTAACCTTCATAAAACCAGAGTTCTGGTGTATTATAGCAAAACACATCCTTTGTGTTTTGGTGATCCAAATTATATAGAGGTGTGTTATTTATTCTGCATAAGTGGCATCGATTACAATCTCTTAGCACCAATGAGAAATACACTACCAGACTCAGTAAAAGTAGCATTATTAACAATTGAACTTAAGGAGAAGCCTGTACCATCAAAAGAAATATACATGATCATCGCAGAAGCAGCTGTAGATGAAGAACAAACTACAGAACTAAACGATTTTCCAGTTGAATGGTTCGATTTTGGTGGGGAGGAGGAAGTAAAATATAAATTACCCAAATTGCTTTTTATCCAAAAATTTTCTCTATTCAAAACATCACAAGATTCCGTTGAAATATTGATGGATCATATTGTACAATGTCAATTGCAAGATCTTTTGTTAAAAAGATTGAAAAACGTTCTCTTAAGACGGCAGCCACTTCTTGGTCCTTTAAAGGTATTCAAGTTTGCTAGAAATTTTTTATCTGTGATGGATGATCACATTGCCCATAGAAATTGAAATGATCAGTGTCATTATGTGGTATCTTTCTCCTTTGCAGTGCATGTTGCCATAATAAACCACCACGAATTTGTACATGTCAGTCAAGGTAAACTTTATGCTTTATTAGAACGAATTATTTGGCATCCTAAACTGTGAAACATCTGTCGTGACATTTCTATGTCATGTTATAAATGTCAACTGGCAAAAGTCTCTAATATATATCATGCTGCCTCTACTTTAAAAATCAATACAAGATATCCATTTGAGTTGGTTGCTGTCGATTTATTACAATTACCAACATCCACTAAAGGAAAAACTACATGTTTGTTTGTTTTCATTGGTCATTACAGCAAGTGGATAGCAGCTGTTTCTATCCATTCAAAACATACATCTCTAGTGACTGCTGCTTTACGTCATATAAAGCCCTATGATCAAACTATTTCTTCTAGAATATCGTGAGACTGTGCATATATGTATCCGCATACAACATTTGAAACCCTTTTACATTTATGCAACCCCTATAATCCCTTTCTAATGAAAATTAAAGAAAAAGTAAGTGTTACACTACTCCAGTATTTGACATAGTCTTTAGCCACATTCAACCACTTGGATTATACAATTACCACAAGTCTTCTAACTTATAATTATTTAATTCAAACTACTTTGCAGAAATTTTATACAGAAGCACATAAGAATTCGTCCAAGACTTTGTGATGTAGATAGGATTTTTTTTAGTTAGTCTCATAATTTACTGTTTTTTCTCTTTTTTTTTTAGGTGCATAATAGAACGTCCACCAACAAGGAATACTTGGGAGTGCAGTTACTGTTTTCTTTATATAAGTGTTTATTAAGAGTGATTTTTTTATATTGTTTATTTATGATATTCATATATTCAGTAGAAATATATTTAACGATAATTTGGACAATAGACTTTTTATATAAGTTTCGAACTTTTTTTTGATTTCTTTTAAAAGCGTCAAGAACGAAAGTCGACGCTTCACTTTTTCTACGACTTACGTGTGACAGGTAATTATAACATTATTTACTATTATTATTATTATTATTATTATTATCATTATTTATTATTTCTATATTATAAATTTTTATGGTTATTTATTATTAATTTTATGATTGATTGATGGGTTAATGTTTTTTAGTTTGAGTCTGGATTCTCTTGGTGACGGTTCAGTTCTGAGGTTACTTGTGTTCAGCGGCCAGAGGTTCGATTCAACCAGCGACTGTCTTTCATGTTGATGAATGTAATTATAAATGTTATTTTATTTATTACAAAGAATTTGTTGTATAAAATTTTTTTTTTAGTCTGGAAATTCGCTATGCAGTCGTAACCTTAGGTGCAGATTGATTCAGAGTGTGTCTCAGCGAAAAAAACTGGTCAAAACTACCCAGGTAACACCCTGGCGAGTGGGGTTATATTTGATTATATTTAATATTTTTCATTCACTTATTCATTTTTAATTTCATTAAATTATTAGTTATTAAAGTCAGTTTTTTTCTTTATAAATATATGAGATTCATTTATATTTTATTAATATATTTAATTTAATTACATTATTATATTGTTATAAAATCTTAAATTAATTTATTATTATTATAGTATTTATTATTTTATTTATTATTATTATTATTATTATATTAATTATATATATATTTTTTATTATTTATTATTATTATTATTATTATTATTATTATTATTATTATTATTATTATTATTATTATTTATCCTTATTATTATTATTATTATTATTATTATATTATTATTATTATTATTATTATTATTATTTTTTTTATTGCTATGATGCGATATTTTTTTTCTACTCCGCAGTTTTTTTTTGGACTTAGTCTGCAGCCGGAGAGCCCTTGAAACATCTGATAAGGAATAGGGAAGGATAATTGATAACCGGCTAAGACAGATTGAGATAGAGATATAGAAGTAAAAGGAAATCAGGAAAAGATAGAAGGAGGAGAGAATTAACCGGCTAAGACAGATTGAGATAGAGAGAAAGAAGTACTGATAAAGGAAATTTAGGGAAAGGATAGGAGGAGGAGAGAATTAACTAGATTGAAAGGAAAGTGGCAGTTTGTAGAAACTGGTGGAAACACAAGATAGAAAAGTAAAAGACTGTATTGTGGAGAAATTTGTAAAGAATTGGGAAGGAGTATTTTCTAGAATTGAGAAGGAGTGTTTGTGGAGAACTGAGAAGGAGTACCATTGGAGAACTGCGTGGAGCATTATTTATATATATTTTAGGTTTACGGTTTTTCTAGCTTTAAGTTTTTTTTCAATGAATGTTCATTGATATTTATTTTCGAATCGGTTGAGGTATCGGTTTACCTTGTAGTGGTGAGGCTTACTTTTAGCGGTTCACCTTGCGTGTAAGTATTTTAATAAATTTGTGTGGGTTTGGTGTTTGCGTTTGATTTTTTTCCTGAGTTTTATGGTGTATTATTATTATTGTTTGTTTGTCTTTGTTTTCTTTACAGGACCCACGACCCTAAAGAGATAGTTTGGTGGCCTCAAAACCACGACACCATCCTTTTGCCATTACGGTGGGCGTTCTGAACGAAGAGCAGGGACATAGACGAATAGCAGCGTAAGATGGCTACGCTGAGGGAGTGAGAGGGATTGGATTTAGAGAGGACTGAAAAGAGCCATTAAGAAGAAAAGAAAAGGAGAATGAGACTTAATTTGATAGGACTAAGAGATGGAAAGTAATGCAGGAGAGGAAAAACCAAATGGAATGAGAATGGAAGCGAAGAATTGGATGAGATACGAATAAGAGTTTGCAAAAAGGATGGAACGAAAGGGACGCGGAAAGAGAGTAAACCTCTACTCGAAGATAGTAGATTACAGAAGGGAGAGAAAGCGATTGGAAGAGAAAGCATTGTAATATGTGGATGAGAAATGATATGGATAAAGACGAAAATGAAAGAAATAAAATAGAAGAAGAAGAGAAAGAAGAAAAAAAAAAGAGAAAGAGATGAGAAGAAGAAGAAGACGTCGAAGAATAGAAGAAATGAAAGAGAGTGATAGGCAAAAGTAAGGAGTTATAGATTCTTTATATAGATGAGTGTGAAATGAGGAACGGAATGAGATTTATGATGAGTGTTACCCCACGTCGGAAGACTCGAAGAGATGATTCAAATTGCACGCGATGTCCTTATAGTACATCCGAAGATTAATAAATATAATGTGTATGAAACTAAGAATGTGTGTAATTTTTTAGAGAGTATGAGAGTTACTGTTTAGAAGCTATTGAAAACGATGATTATTTCGAAATAATGATTAAAGGTCAGGTGTTCCAATTGAGAATGTTTGATTTTTACAAGGCTATTGTGAGTGTGGTGAGCCGAAGTATAATGGAAAAGAAAAGAATGTTGGAAACAGGTTTGAAAGAGGTTTAGGCGGTGTAAAGTATATACTGTGAATGACTTTGATAAGGCTAGAAGAGGAAAGAATGAAAGATTGGATAATTATGCGCATAGGTTGGAAACATTGGCGAGTTGAAGTTTGGGATGAGGGATAAATGGAAAACAAAATGTTGATGAAAGAAATTCCTGGAGACGATCCCTCCTTCAGTGGCAGATTGTGAAGAAAGGCGTAAAGGAGAAAATGAGCGTGGAGAGGGAACGATGCAATGAGGATGATTAAAAATAGTAGAAGCATCGTAGTTTGAAAAGAATGAAAGAGAATAAGAGAGGAGTATGAGAGCATAATTGTACAGGGTAGGGAATGAATGAAAGGCTTCACCAAGTGCCACGTATAAGGCTTATAGGATGCTTAGGGCCAATCCGTCATGAAGTATGCGTTAAAATTCTGTAGGAAGATTCTATGGGTAAAATGAAAGACAGCGTGAATGCAGGAGTACGAATGCGATGAGGCAAGCAGAACACCAGTTGGTAATACGAACATTAGAGAGAATGTTGGGTACAATCAAGGGAATGTGAGAGAGAATATGAATCGGACATGGAACAGAGAGAATGCAGGGGGTATGGATGTGAAGTGTTTTAGGTGTGGTAAGATGGGACATTTGATTTCAGAATGTAGATGGGCAAATGGTTCGTGTTTTAGTTGTGGGCAAGTGGGACATATGGCTATGAATTGCACAGACCCTCAACGGGCTGGATGTAGGAGATGTGGAGGGATAGATCATTGGGTAAGAGATTGTCAGCAAGGTGTGAATGTAAGGAAGACTGTATGCGGGAATTGTGGGACTGAGGGTCATTTTCGAGGATGTGTAGGTTCCCTAGAAATACCTGTACGTTATGTGGGAAGGTAGGGCACGTGGCTGGTAGGTGTTGGGGAGTAAGACAACCTGGGATGATGCAAATGAATCAAAATGTAGTTGCTGGTGGTGGTGGTAATGCGGTTAATGGAAATGTTGTTGGTAATGGTTCAGCTGTAGGTGGTACTAGAAATGTAAGTGTGAATGAAGTAGTAGGTATGAATAATCAGGTAAGGGGAACTGGTCCGGGAAACGAGACAGTGTAGGGTTTACAGCTGGTGGATCCTTAAGTGGTGGAAAGGGGCTGAGTGTTGCTAGGGAAGGGATTGTAAGTGCGGATGTATTTTCAGCTGGTCCGGTAGATGAGTGCATGACTATTAAGGTTTATTGCGGAGGTATTGGAGTGAGAGCTTTGATTGATACTGGGTGTATGGTCAGTGTAGTGTATAAAAGTGCGTATGATAGGATGAATATACAGGAAGATCAGAAAGAGTCTGGAAAAGGGAATATTAAGGGGATTAGTAATATGGTAATACCGGTCGTTACAAAATTTAGGGAGAGTGTTAAGATTGGAGGTATAAGTATGGAAGAAGGTGAGTTCTATGTTATTGATAGTAAGAATGAGAAGTATGATCTGTTGTTAGGGTATAAGTTTTTAAGTATGAATGGGATGATTATCCATCCTGATCGTATGATGATAGAGAAAAAGGTGAATAAGGATGGGAAATGTCAGATGTATGTGAATAAGGTAGGGGATGTAAAGGTGAAATTGGTAAAAGGTGTGGAAGTGTTTGCTATGGAAGATATGTCTTTGAAAGCTGATGGTGTGGTAAGTGTAAAGGTAGGTTGGAATGCGAATGTAGGTGTGGATGTCGACCAGAATAGCATGTTTCTGGTGGATGGTTATGATGCGAAGTATAGAGTGAAAAGGGTTGCACATGTATTTGATGGTATATTAGATATGGATAATCCTAGAGTATGTATGCAAAAGGTGCCTGATGTGAAAAAGAAGAGAGTGAGAGGAATAAGGGTTGGTGATGTGGTTGGTAGTTTGTATTCTGTTTTGATTATAGGGAACTCGAGAGAGAGAGAATGTGATGTTTTTGCTGGTGATATTGAGAGGAAAGATTGGGTGCATGATGAGATGGTTGAGAAAATACAGTTGCCTGAAGGTTTGAATGAAGTAAGGAGACAAAAGATTGTACGAATGTTGTGGGAAAGGAGGAAAGTGCTAAGCAAAGGCGATGAGGATTTTGGGAAGGCGCAGTTGCCTGAATTCCGTATTGTGTTATCGGAAGATACCCCCATATACCAGCGACCTCGTCACTTTCCTCCCCCAGTTGCGAATGAGATTGAAGAGCGTGTGAAGAGTTAGAGGCGAATAGCGTGGCTGGAAGAGAGTTGAAGGTCCTTGGAATAGTCCGATTGTGCCTGTGGGAAAGCCTGATGGACGATTGAGGTTATGTATTGATTATCGTAAGGTTAATGAAAAGACTGTGAAAGATAGGTTCCTATGTGTGTAGCGTGCAGAATGTTGTGTATAGTAGGCGAATGGGATGAAAGCTTACGAAAATGGATCTGGGTGCGTGGATATTTATAACAGATGCCAGTGGAAAGATAGTAGGTGTTTGACTTCTTTTTCGGACTGCTAAGCGGCATTATCAGTTTCGGAACTTGAGAGTCTTTGAGGTTGCCAATGCTCGGCCAAGCTTTTCAAGGGCGATGAATTGTGGTATGAATGATTTTACCTAGTAAGAATGGTTGATGGTGTTAAGATGAATATTTAGTGATGACTGAGAACTTTCTCTGCAGGCATTGGAAGTTAGTGAAGATGTGTTTGAAAAAGTGTGATGATGTAGGTATAAAAGTGAAAGTGGAGAAATGTGAATCGCTGCATCAAGTGTTGAATTTTTGGGACACAAGGTAAGTCAACTGGGTTAAAGAAAGCAGAGAAGTTTGTTGAAAAAGTTAGAATTTTCCTAGACCAGGAAGTTAGAGAGCTGAGAGATTTTGGGTTTGGATAGAGGTTGAAGGAAGTTATGAAAGATTGTGCTGGGTGATGAAACCTGTGACTGAATGGAGGGTAAAAAAGTAAGAGTGACGATTGTAAAGGAATGACAGAATGAATGATAGCGTTTGAGAATTGAAAGCGAGTGCGAAAGAGTTAGAATTAGCATACCCTGGATTACAGTGAGGATTGCTAAGCCACTGGAAGTGTATACGGATGCAAGTGGTATTGTATGGAGGTTGTTGATGCAGAAGCAGTGATGGGATTGAAAGAAAACGAGTGATTGCTTATGTTTCGAAAGCGTTTAGTATGACAGAGCGAAAGTATTCTACGATTGAAAGAGAGTTGGCTGCTTTGAGGTTTTGTTTGAAATCGTTGCGTCCGTTTTTGTATGGTATTAAGTTTGTGGTGCGAACGGACCACCAACCCTTAGTGTTTGCAGAGAATGAGGACAGTTGGGAGTAGGCTTGCGAGAACTTTGGAAGATTTGAGTGATTTTGATTATGTGGTTGAATATATCCCGGGTGAAAGAAATGAGATTGCAGACTTGATGTCTAGAATGCCAGGGAGTGAGAGAATGAGTGAAACGTTGGTGATCGATCCTGAGTATTTGCCTAAGGGATTAATGAAAGGGAAAGAAAGTCGAGGTGGAGGTGATTCTATGTTCGAGAGTGTGTTGTATGGTTTACAGGATCTAGCCAAGGATGGGTTGGTTTTGAGAGTGCCTGAGAGTATAGAAGAATTGCCGGAGGGAAGTTATGACTGAGATGTGTAAGAAACCTGAGCAGATAGGAGTTAAGAAGGTGCGACAGTATGTAAGAGAGTTAAAGACTATGTGTAATGGAGGTGTGATTCCGTTGCAAGAGGTGTTGGTTGTTGTGAGTAAATTGTTTAATGTAGTTGTGTGTGTGCATTATGGCGGCGAACGACCGGAATTTATAGAGGAGGGATGTGATAGAAATAGGTAGGTGAGCTGCATTTACATGTTTGAGTGGGTGCATTATGAATGGGTGATAGAAGAAAAGAGTTATGATAGGAATATGTTTAGAAGAAAAGGAAGTAAAGGATTGATGTAATTGTGGATGACGAGCTGTGAAAGATGATGTTTGTCCTGGGAGGATTGAAGAGGTAGTGTATTCGAACATGGGTATGAGTGTGAGAATTGGCGTGAAAGTGCAGTAGATGTAAGGTAGTATTGTGGTTGATTGACACTGGGTCTCAGATTTCTTTGGTGAATGCGTCAGTGGACAAGAGCTTGAGCAAATGACGTGGCAGATACCTAGAAGGAATACAAGTTGTAAAGGATTAAAGGGGATGGGCAGGTAAGAAATTGTTAGCTTGGGAAGAGTTTTGTTAAAAAGTAGAGATAGAATGTTAGAAGAGTGGACTAGTTTGTTGTGCGTTGAGAGGAACTAATGGCCGTAGTGGTTTTTGTTGCGGAGAGAATTTTTAAGACTGAACGGGTTATCAGTAGACGTTGGAAATGAAAGATTGCTGAAAGGGAATCGGGAAATAGTTAGAATGCATAAGGGGGATGTATGCATGACTAATTTCGTAGGTATGGTAACAGTTGGTGTGGGTGATGAGGAATTGTTGAGTATGAGAGATATTGAAGTGATGCAAGAGGAATGTCCTATGGTCTGTGAGCTGAGAAAATGTATTTTGTCGAGATAAGGAAGTGTGTAGATGGGACCAGTTGATAGACGATTTTAAGGTGTTTGCGAAAAAGTTTGTTGTGTGTGAGAATGTGGTGTATTATATTAGGAAAGTACGAGAGGAAGATTTGTATGTACCAGTGTTTTCTGTGGTTGGGACAGTAGGGATGACTTTAGTGATTCATCGTAGATATGACACAGTGGGAAAGTTTAAATTATGGGAATGTATGAAAGAGAGAGTGTTAACCCTTGGTTGCGAAAGATAGTGAAGGATGTGGCGACTACCTGTGAAGAGTGTCAGAAAGGAAAGGATTTCATGAGAATGTATGGTAAAAACCTCCTGTGTTGAAGGAATGGATGTGAGGGAACCGTTTGAGTTAGTGGTGATTGACTGTGTTTCTTTGCCAGTGACTGCATAGGTATGTAGGAATGGTAGTGATGGTAGATCATAAGGAGTAAGTTCGTATGCGTGCCTGTGAAGCAATAAGACTAGGCGAATGTAGGCTAGAGGTAGTTGAGAAGCGTTTTGTTGCCAATGTGGTATGTAACCGAAGGCGTATGTTGAGGTGATAATGGACCGCGAGTTTTGTAGGCAGGCGTGTTAGGCAATGTGAGTGAGTTTGGGGATGAACATGTGCGGACGACCCTGTATATGCCTAGTTCGAATGGTTTGGTTGAAAGAACTGTACGAACGTTGAGTGAGATGTTACGAATGATGAGTGAGCGAGAGAAAGAATGGGATTATTGGATAGAAAAGGTGTTATGGGCATATAATATGACTGTACATAGGGCTACTGGTATGTCTCCATGTATGTATGTGATGAATTTTGAGAAGTTTGTTAAACTTAGGATTGCCTGAAAGTGATAGGGATGTTTGGAGAAAAGGGAGTCTGAAGTTTGCAAGTTTTGAAGTAGGGAATAAGGTTTTGAAAGAGGTGATTGAAAAGGGCCGTTTGAATGTGAGTAAGATGAGAGAAAAGTTTGAAGGGCCTTTTGTCGTGAAAAGAGTGATGTCGAATGGAGTTAGTTATGTGCTTGAGAATGATACAGATTATAGACTTAATGAATTTAGAGCACATTAGAGGCAGTTGAGACCGTAAAGGGAGCCACCTGGATAATTTGAAGGCTCAGCCAGTGTTTAAGTTTTGGATGAATGACACTTTGAAAATGAATGAGAATGTGAAGGACGTGAATGATTGTGTGCGTTTACAAGGGAGTAAAAGAGTGGTTTAATAGAAAAACGTAGAAGAAGAAACGAAGAAAGGAAAATAGAAGTGAAGGTGGACAGACTAAAAGGATGTTTGATGAGGATGATGAAGATGTGAGAATTAATTGTTCAGTTTTGGTGGATAATGGAAATGTGTTAGCAGTGTGTTAGCAGGATTAAGAGATGTTAGGGAAGGAGCTGTGAATGATGAGTGGAAGATGCAAGTAAATTTTGCGTGGAATTGGATGAAGTGAATGAAATAAAGGCGAATGCACGAGTAAGAGAGATTAATAAAGAAATTGCGAATATGTCTGAGAAGTTACTTAGATTTGAAGGTGTAAATGAAATAGTAGAAGTTGAAGATGTGATTGTTGATGGGAATGAGAATGGTAATAGGGTCCAGGTAGAAGGTACAAGAAGACCTTGTACTAGGAGTAGAGGCAGAGTGGAAGAGTATGATTGGATTATGAAGAAAGTATTATAGAATGTAAGAGCGAGTGAATGAAGTTGGTGGCGTTCAAATTATGAGACAAACTTAGGTGGGAGGGATGTGGTAGTGTAGGATAGGATTTTTTTTATGTATGTCTCATAATTTACTGTTTTTTTTCTTTTTTTTAGGTTTTGCTTCTAGAACGTCCACCAACAAGGAATACTTGGGAGTGCAGTGTTACTGTTTTTTTATAAGTGTTTTTTTTATTAAGAGTGATTTTTTTATATGTTTATTTATGATATTCATATATTTCCAGTTAGAAAGTATTTACTTTGTTCTTTTAAAAGCGTCAAGAACGAAAGTCGACGCTTCACTTTTTTTACGACTTACGTGTGACAGGTAATTATAACATTATTTACTATTATTATTATTATTATTATTATTATGATTATACTATTATGGTTTTTATTGTTATTTTATATTATTTTTATGATTGATTGATGGGTTAATGTTTTTTTAGTTTGCGTCTGGATTCTCTTGGTGACGTTTCAGTTCTGAGGTTACTTGTGTTCAGCGGCCAGAGGTTCGATTCAACCAGCGACTGTCTTTCATTGTTGATGAGGTAATTATAAATGTTAGTGGTGAATGATTTGGTTTGGATGAATGTTGGATTTGGTTGTATAAAATTTTTTCTTTTTTAGTCTGATTCGCTGGATTGCGCATGGTGTGTAGACGATTAAGGGCAGATTGATCAGAGGATTGTCTCAGCGAAAAAAAAACTGGGTCAACTACCCAGGTAAGCACCCTGCAGTGGTGGGGTTATATTTTTATTATATTATTATTTTTTTCCATTCACTTATTTAATATTTTAATTCATTATAATTATTAGTTATTAAAGTCATTTTTTTCTGTTATTAAATATATGAGATTCATTTATATTTTAATTAATTTATATTTATATTTTAATTGACTTATTTATTTGTTATAAAATCTTAAATTATTATTATTATTATTATTATTATTATTATTATTATTATTATTATTATTATTATTATTATTATTATTATTATATATTTTATTTTTTGATTATATTGATTATTATATATTATTATTATATCCGTATTATTATTATTATTATTATTATTATTATTATTATTATTATTATTATTATTTCTTTTTATTGCGATTGCTATGATGCGATATTTTTTTTCTACTCCGCAGTTTTTTTCTTGGACTTAGTCTGCAGCCAGAGAGCCCTTGAAACATCTGGAATAATAAGGAATAGGGAAGGATAATTGATAACCGGCTAAGACAGATTGAGATAGAGAGATAGAATATTTTAAAAAGTATCATATCGCTTTCAATATTATCGCCAGAAAAATATCGATATTTGATATATCAATATTTTGATTAGGGATGTACCGATACCAGAAAAGAGGCCGATACCGATACTCTATTTTTTTAGGGGCCGATAGATACCGATACTGAAACTTTAATTAATATAATAAATACACTAGCAAGATAATATAGAACATTTGTGTACTGCTAGGCAACGTCGGGATTTCATCCCTGTGAAGACCATACTTAGTCATTTATTCAATTTGCGTTGTGCCCAAGTATATTTATTTTCTAAATTAAAATAGTATCTTTAATAATAAATGCAAATATAATATTAATAACTTTATTATGTTTGTGTTTATTCAAAAAATATTAAATTTCCATTTTCCAGTAACTGTTTTCCATAGCTTCGCAAAACCGCTTGAATGTATAACACGAGATAGCATTTGGCAAGGTAAGATCTTTAACTATCAATGGTATAACAGAAACAAAATATGAAAGAAAGAGACCTCAATTGAGTCAGCGTAAAGACAAAATAAAAAAAGTTATTACTCAAACATGACATAATAATAATATACTCTTTAAGATAAAGAGATGATCATACAAATACCAAAATCAATAATTCTCAAATTGTGAAGCATCATACACTTTTCTTTGAGAATGATCTGGACGAGAGCCTGTTCCTTTTTGGGAGTTAGTATGTCCCACCTACACTAAAAATACCCTCGCTCTCGACTGATGAGGGAGGTGATGAATTATTGCTTGCACAGCACTGATAATAATAGAAAACTTGGCACATTTTCATGCCACCACATGAAAGGATTCTCCTCTGTAGGCAGCATCTCCATGTTTCGTAGAGCCTTCATCTCCTCTTTCACAGATTGCCAATTTGAATTATTCTTTGCTCCTTGATGACTGGCTCTTCAGTTTTGTGTGAAGGTTTCCTTGGTGTATTCTTTTGAAGGTAAATGAATGTTCCAATGCAATTTCGGAAAATGAACTTATCAAAGTCTAACATATCCAAATCCTCTTCACCTTCAGAAGGTTTATTTGTGCTGAAAACCACCATCGTCACATCCAGTGCTGTGTTGCCAGTGTTGCTGATTAAGGCAGTCCACTTTGTGAATCTTTTTTTTTTTTTTTTGTCAATGAGCAAGCTCCTCGGTTATGCTATTAGAATGCATCCAAGAAATGGAACAACGTCGGAGATAACCATTAATGTGTGGGGTCAGCAAGCTTAATGAATTCCTTATTAGAACCTTTGTATTGATGTTTTTTTTTTTTTACAGTCTCACCGCTGCTGCAAGCAGAACCCATTCAGGAGTGGATGTTGAACGCCCTCAAAAAAATCATCTATCGTTAATTACGCAGATGAGCATAGATGCAGGCTTTAGAGTGAGGGAGATTAAATTGAGTAGAAACACAGATAAGATGGAAAAATTCCACAGAACAGATGGTGGCAGGAAAGAAGAAGCACCGCACGCGAACTAGTCGGAGTTACTAATAGCCCAAAACCCCAAAAACAAAAACTCATGTCCGCAACACAGCACCCCTTGTGCTTACGAGGGCGTCGTAAAAGGTGGTGGTACGCGAGTGGAAAGTTTCCTCGAGCACTGCCGCCTACAGTTACCTATAGAAAAAAGTAAAGCCACCAACAGGCGCGCCGCAAAGACAGAGGGTCAGGCAGCTAGAAAGGTACAGGCCGACAGTTTAAAGCATTTTGCCTTTGACTAATCCTATCCAAGCCGGTGTGAAATCAGAGCCCCCCCCCAAGATTATGAGAGCAGAACCCATAAAAGGGCAATATGAGAACCTTGTATTAGCTTAGAGTAACTGAGAGAAGAGGAAAAAAGTCCGCAGTGTGAAAACAGAACTCCCAGTTTCGTTGAAGGCCGCCCTAGCAACCGTGGTGATGTGAGTTTCCAAGACATTTTTTGTTAATGTTAAGGCCAAAGAAGTTTATATTGTCAACAGAGAAAAGAGGAACCTTTCGAAAGAGATAGGAAATTTAGAGGTTTTTTGGAGAAGGAGATTGTAAAAGTTGGGTTTTTTAAAGAATTGAATTTCAGAAGGTTGAGACGAACCCCATCAGGGAAATTCTATCCAGATCAGCGGAATAGAATCGGAAAGATTGAGACGAGAGGCAATTCTAAAGTAAAAGAGGGAGCAGGAATGAAATGAGTTGAAGAATGAAGGTCGAGTCATAAGCATATGAGTAGAGAGAGTTAGAAGGGCAGGTGAGAGATCATTAATGAAAAGAAGGAATAAAGTAGGAGATAATACAAACCCTGAGGAAACACCACATTGACAGAAAAAGAAGAAGCGCCTCATCAACAACAGCCGATATTGAAGGGATTTGAAAAAAGCTAGACATAAGCAAGTAAGAGAAGAAGGAAACCAAAGGAGGGAACTTGTGAGAGCAGTGACGCGGCACATACCGGTCCAAATGCTGTTGGATTATGTCAAGCGCCACACGCAAGTCTCCCCTTAGTTCATAAGAGAGGGCGGAAAGCCATAAATCTGTTAAATATTAAAGAGTATATCGCCAGTAACTTCGGAGACGCAGTAAGCCGTACTGGCGGATCGGAAAGAAGGGAATGAGATTCCGGATGTGTAAGAAAGTGAGAGTTGAGAAGGGTTTCCAAGATCTTAGATGTAGAATACAAGTTAGCAGCTAAGTAGGCGAAGTTAGAAGATCAGAGCGCTTCCTTTTTTCGGAATAGGTTGGACATGATGGCCGCTTTCCACCACTGAGGGAAAGTGCTAGTATTGAGACAGAGGAATATAGTTGAACGATGGCGGTCAGCCGGAAGCACAGCTCCCTAAAACCGGAAGGAATGCCATCCGGGCCACGCCTTCTCTAACGTTCATAGATTTCAGAAGCCATGCATGCCGATTCAAAGTAATCACATGTAAAAGACATAGACACCTAGAGGAGAAATGGAAGAGGAAGAGCAAATGACAGAATCGTCCAGGGTTGAGTTAGAGGAAAATAGAGGCCAAAGAGATTGGCATTTCAGTTGGAGTATTAGCAAAAGAACCATCAGAGCGAATATGAGGAGAAAAGGCAGATTTACAGACATCAGAACGAATGAAAGGCCAGAAAGATTTGTCAGTAGGAGGAACCAAGGAGCAGCGCCTTTCGTTTAATGAAAGCCGCTTTGCTCGTCGAAGAGTACCCCGGCAACGATTTTCTAGCTGAATGAAAAATAGCAAGAGTGATAGAGGAACGAGAGTTTACCACACCCGGTACGACTGTCTTAGCCTGAATGCCAGATAAACAAGCCACGATGAACCATGGATTTGAGGAGAAAAAGAGTTTAGTCGAAGAAGAAATGGAACCTGCTCATCCATCAACGATTACAGCTCCCCACTTTATCGGCAGAACGAAGCGTCCTCAGAGTCAAAGCAGTCACTCCAATTAAAGTTAGCGTAGAAGCAACCCAATGCCCCCCAATCGGCTCGATCAAAATTGGCCAGAAAAACTGCATAGGCAGGATGAGCTGTTGAGAGAAAGTGATTTAAAATTAAAGTATAAGTTGTGGTCCAAAATTACCGAGTAGAGAGCGAAGTGTGTATTGATAGAGAAGGACAAGTAGGTGAAGCATAAGTTAAGCGTGTTCAAGAATTGGTGACGATCCGGAATGTGTGTATGTTCTTTAATTAGTTGCCTCCTGATTGTTGTGAGAATACTGAATGATTCGGTTCCTCCCCACCAAGTCAGTATTAGAGAACCCACCATTCATGTTGTGTACATGAAATCCCTAAATAGAGACTTAGTATTTGGATGAGAAGATATAACAGTTCGTGAGAAGTAGTAAAGATAATCAAAAAAAGCATGAAAATCTGTTCTGTTATGAGAACAGTAGCAGAGGCACAAAATTATGTGAGTAGAGAAGAAGAAGAAGAAGATTTTAAAAAAAGGCCCCACAAGGGGAAAACCCCAAAGGGAAAAGTGTGAAGGGGGGGAGGAAAGGATTTCGGGAAGGAAAATCTTGGGGGAAGGACGTTTGTGTATAGAGTGTTTATGTTTGCATAGGCGAGAAAATTATAAAAATAATTATAGTTGGATGTATAACGAGTTTTGAATGAGTTCTAAGCCATCGGGTCTCAAGACAAAAGCAGAGAAAATTAGGGTTAGAATTACAGAGTGTATCCCACGGAGCAGAGTTAGAGTGCATGGTCACTCGAATGTTGCGTAAGGTCAAAGAAAGCCCGCGCCTGTGCAAATCTGCTATCATACACCAACACACAATCATAAAAAAAAAAGAAAAAAAAAGGCAGAAAACAAACAGACAAAAAACCAAAGGAGAAATGATTAAAATTTATTCGTGCTAAAACCTAAATTAAAACCTGAAATTTAAAACGCGAAAACCCTATTTACAGTAAATATCTAAATATGAATAATCCAGAAAGTTTAAAACACTTGCGCACTCACACACCGCTTCAAAAAAAAAAAAAAAATACTATTACAACTAAAAAGGGAAGCTAAAATCTGTATAAATTATATTAATGATGGCTATCCAAATAGATAGATGTTAAGCCAAAACCCAAGCTGGAGAAACGCTAAAAATGTAAGTTAAAAAGAAGCTTAGGAGAAAAAAAAAATATATAACCTAGTCTAGTACTAGCTATATATATCGAAACTAGATTTATTATTGAATCTAAAAGTTCTCATAATTTTACATCCAAAAAGTAAGAAGGTACGGCCAAGGATCGGCCATAGTAACCAAATAACCGATACTATTACCCAGAAAGAATGGCAGATACTACTGATACCATACTTCGGTACATCCCTAATTTTGATATATTATATAATCTGATTATAATTTGATATATAATCCAATTTAATTCATTAAGGAGGATGGGATATGTTACGTTGGTGTCTGTGCACGCGCAATACGGAAAACCGCGCACACAAACATGCGAATGTCGAATGAGATATATTTTTTATGGCTTCGTGAAATGCACATAAAAATGAGGTGGGCTCTTTCCTCTCGACATATTTTGATATGGTTGTTCGTTTCCATGCAATGTACCCATAACACGTCAATGTTACCAACAATAGTTTTAAACATGAATGTGAAAAGGTTGAATGGTATTCAAGACAGCTCATAATATCAATAACATGTAATGTAAGTATCTGGTTAAATACTATCGATAACAAAGTAACCTATGAATGCATATCCCCAGAATGCAAGGAAGGGGAAAAAGAACTTCAGGGTCGTTTCAACTTGTACATACAGTATTTGCAAATGTTGTTCGAGACGCTTCCATCCACGCGAATACATGCATCAGCCCTCGGGCGCCAGTTCATGCATGCCAGATGACAGTATGCCGTTTGATTCCCCAAAAACATGCGTTGATTATTCGACGGCGAAGATCATCAGGCGAGGTTACTGGGTCGATCCAGTGTACACGGTATGTTTGAGATACCCCTACAGAAAGTAGTCCAGTGGTGTTTAGAGTCGGGAACGCGCAGCCAGAAATGGACCAGACTGTCCGCATCCATCTGTCCCGAAGAAGTTCGTCGAGTAGTCTCACTATAGCTGCATTAGTGCTGCCGCACCATCATTTGTTATATATATTCTTCGTTGTGATTATTAAAGTTATATCACTCGAGGAGCGTCAAACAAGACGGTCTGCAGAAATGCGGAGGTAACGCTGTCCGTCAATTTCCTCGAAGAAGTAAGGCCCGAGTTAACCGTACTACTGAGGATACCACAAGCAAAACGTGACCGAGTATGAACCTGGGTGATGGCTATGAATTTATATGGCGGTTTGTTTCCGCCCAATGTCTTTAAGTTCCACCTTGTAATACATACCGTTGAGTTAGTTTAAAGTGAGATGCAAAATCCATAAGAATTTTCCAATAAGATCCGAGACATCCATTAGAAGGTAATCAATGACAGCCAGGAATCCACCGCCCTTTTTGGTCTCCATGATGCAAACCATGCACAATGTATGGCCATTGATACATAGTATCAACACATTCCGTCCGTATGTTTTCCTTCGATGATCCAGATTCCTTCTGCTCC
>JABUQX010006483.1:42500-56246 GCA_015478945.1 Trachelipus rathkii | reverse complement strand
GGTTAGCTTGTGCATACTCTTGGGACCACCAAAGGGTTGCCGAACGCCTACCTGAGGAAGATCACGGATTACAAGCTTCCGCTGCTGTGATGATAACTTGTTGAAAGTAATTAAAGGCATCATCAATAGTCGGAAACCGCTTATTGGAGGGAGAAGGTGAGATAGATGTGGCCTGATGAAAAGGAGCCCACTCAGCTGGGTCATAATGCCAGCTGGAATTGGGTTTTAACATTGGGCTCGGTTCAAGTTCATTTAATTAAGGGTAATGGATAATGGGGTAATGGTTACTGCAGTATAAATAATCAAAGCGGGACCATATAAAGTAATCCATAAGAGAATGAGAGCAAATGAAAATATCGATACAGGAAGAAGAATGTGTTTCTATACGTTTTTATGTAGGAAGTCCTTTGTTAAAGCATTCCAGGGCAAAAGGTGTTAGAAGATCTGCAAGGATCTTAAACTTAGACGAGGTGACAGAGTTTCCCCATAATCTCCTAGTATAACAACTGGAGTAGGGAGCTGCTTGAAAAGATCAGTTAAGTCGACCTTATTAAACTCACTACTCTGAGCCAAGTATATCGAACAGACAGTAAGATCTGTGGACAGATGAATTCATGCTGCCACTGCATGAAGTCTAGTTTGAAGAGGGACTGGAGAATAGGGAAAAGATTTGCGAATGAGTATTCTTGCACCTCCTCTATCATTGTTACCCCTTTCTATGGAGGTTAGCGGGGATTTATATTCCGACGGTTGAAAGAAGTCGCGATGACATAGTCTAAGTTCCTGCAAACATATGCACTTTGGTATGCATATGTTTATTAGTTGAACAAGTTCTTCAAAATTAGAGTAGTAGCCACGACAATTCCATTGAAGGAAGGGGACCATGCAGTGTTGTTATAAATGTTATGAGAGTGGTCAAATAGAGTCAGATGAGACTACCCACTCTCTCTCTCTCTCTCTCTCTCTCTCTCTCTCTCTCTCTCTCTCTCTCTCTCTCTCTCTCTCTCTCTCTCTCTCTCTCTCTCTCTCTCTCTCTCTCTCTCTCTCTCTCTCTCTCTCTCTCTCTCTCTCTCTCTCTCTCTCTCTCTCTCTCTCTCTCTCTCTCTCTCATGCTTCTCGCGCTTCCGAGAGAAATGAATGGAAAACCGTTCAACGCAAACACCGCAAGCGCTCCAAGCGTTCTAAATCTGTTGGTGGCATGAAAGGGGAACCAGAGGTTTCCTATCTTAAAATAAATTGTCCAGTCTTCTAAAATCACCCACCTGATGGCTCACTGACAAAGTTATAACATGACATAGCAAAGACATAACGGGTTCGGTATTTTGTCCCAATATCACAACCTCAATTTCTTTACAAAAAAAAGTGAAACTTTTCCTGTCAAATGCTTACACTGCTTCCATGGAAACATTCCCATATTCTCCACCCATTTCTGAATCTACTTGGTTGGCAGATGCTGATATCGCTTCCATTACTAAACATAGGCATTTTGATTGCTCTTCCAACGACGAAACAAGTCCACACAATAAGATGGATTTGGTTGAACTCAACTTATCTTGCATACTGGCAAAGCCCTTTCACCAAATATCCCTGAAACTCCCCCTCAAAACTGATCGTACAATTCAAAGCACTGTTGTACGCCTATTCTTTACCACCAGCATTTGTTGCTCCTCCTCATCTAGACCCACGTCTCAGCCTTTCCTCCCCACCCGAATCCACTTACAACATCACCCCTAGCCACATAGAGACAATTGTCTCAAAAAGACAATCCTCATAATATTTATAGCAACATACAATGACCACCTTTCTTCAAAGGAAATGTCGTAGCTACTACTTTATTTTTGAATAACTTGTTCAACTAATAAAAATATTACACCAAAGTGCATATGTTTGCAGGAACTTCAACCATGTCATCGCGACTTCTTTCAACCGTCGGAATATATATTGTCACTAACCTCTATAGAGAGAGGTGACAATGATAGGGGAGGTGCAGGAATACTCACTCATAAATCTGTCCCCAATTCTCCAGTACCTTTTCAAACTAGTGGTAAAACGAATTCATGTCCACCGACCTTACTGTCTGCTCGATTTACTTGGCTTCGAGTAGTGAGTTTACTAAGGTCGACTTAGCTGATATTTGAATGCAGTTTTCTACTCCGGTTGTTATACAAGGAGACTTCAACCTTCGCCACCCTTTATGGGGTGCTTTTGTCACCTCTTCTAAGTCTAAGATCTTTGTAGATCTTCCAACACTCCCTACATATGACGTTTAGATATACACTCTTCTTCCTGTATTGATATTTCCTTTTGCTCCCATTCCTTTATGGATCACTTTATCTGGTCCGCTTTGATTAACATTTGATTGCGGTAGTGACCATTACCCTTACCATTACCCTTAAAAGCAACTGCGGCAAGATCTCGTCGAATTAATCTCCAAAAACGTGAACAACACTTTCGAAATTATACTTCGACTGTAAACCCCACAACTCCCCTTTCTTCAGTGTGGAAGGCTGTACAGAAAATGTCAATATCCCCCAGAGTCCTCCGTTATGGGCCTGATATAACCGAAACGATCTCTGCTTCTAAAGCTGTTTCAGATGCATTAGGTTATAGTTTTGATAGCCACTCGAGCTCTTTCCTCTATCCTGAAGCCTTTCAAAAATTGAGAATTAACACTGCACAGCCAGATTTTTCAACAGCGAAAGGGAAAGATCATACCTATAACCATATCTTCACACTTGCAGAATATCAAACTTCACTGGCGAAGAACAAAGACGGTTCCTTTGTCCCAGACTTAATTTCGCACATAATCCTCCGTCATATTCACCCCTCTGCATCAGCGTTCTTGCTGGATCTGTATATCAGAATCTAGATAGAATCCTCTTTTCCATCTATTTGGACTACAGCTTTTGTAATCCCTATTTCCAAACCTGGGAAAGATCCAAAGTTGGTGGACAACCAAAGACCAATTTCGCTGACCTGTCATACTTGCAAATTAATGGAGAAAATGGTTTTGGGCTGCCTTCTCCCTGTTCTGGAGAGTCGCTAGGCGTTTTCAAACTTCCAATTTGGCTCCCGCAAAAATCTTTCGACCTCGGATCCCTTGTTAAAACTGAATCATGACATCCCGGAAGTCTTCTCAACTGGTGGGAAGGCTCTTGGTGCCTTTTTGACCTTGAAAAATCTTTTGACAGAACGTGGAGAACTGGGGTTCTCCTTAAATTCCACTCGCTCGGTTTCCAAGGACAGCTCCCTCTATTTATTAAATGCCTTCTGTCAAACAGATTCACCCAGGTTCGGTGCTCTTCTGTTCTATCACGCCACTTTACTCTGAATGAAGGTGCTCCGCAGGGCAGCATACTAAATGTAAATTATTGTTGGCTCTCGGATTCAATGACATCGTTACTTCTATCCCAGTGACGGTTAATTTTTCTCTCTATATGCTATATGTTGATGACCTTGCGCCCAATATTGCAGGTACCAGGCTGCCATTTCTTGAAAGGCAACTTCAACTAGCTATTGAGAATATTTTACCATGGGGTAATTCTCATGGCTTCTTTTTCTCACCTACAAAAACCTCAGCAGTATTATTTAGGAAAAAAGGGAGTTGAAGAACCTGCCACCTGTTCTCCCGCGAACCTAACTTTATATGGTTCACCCATTGATGTAACTTCACAAGTCAAATTTCTAGGATTCATTCTAGATAACCACTTAACATTCGCACATCACTGGAGCCTTCCAATCGTCCCCCGGGTGAGCCTTGAAGTCGAATCCGATGTAATATGAATATTTTTGAATATTCTCTCTTCGAAGGGAATAATCATGTGTACAAGTTATCTTCGATTTCAAACCCCAATACCATTTGCTCTAACATCGATTCTGCGAGAGATGCCTCAGAATCCTCCTTACTTGCCATTTGCAAACGTAGTTTTATTTTAACATCTCTTTGCAAAAAGGTGCTGCTGTTCTCTTATGAAGAAGGGTATACACCTTGACTATTCCATACTCCCACCATTTCCTTGGTCCTAACCTCTCTTTCCAAATCTAGCTACCCTGTTGCCTTGTTAAATGTATCATTCCTGTCTCATTCCGCAGTTCACGGCGGATTTATTCCAGTGTTTACAGGGGACAGTGTGGGTAGGTCTGCTGTCTTTCCTGACCGTAACCTCTCCCATAGCCTCCTATCTCATGCTTCAATTTTTACTGCAGAATTAATGACAATAATGATTACTTTCTCGAATTCTATTCCTTAACCAAGATCACTCTTATGTCATTTATTCAGATTCACTCAGCGCCCTCACGACACTTAAAACCCACTATTCTAAAAACACAATGGTATCCGCGGTACAACAATTTCTTTGGCTGCTCCACTCTCTTAAGAAACAAATCATACTATGCTGGAACCCCTCTCACGTAGGAGTAACTGGCAACAAAATCGCCGACAGAGAGGCCAAAATTGCTTCCTCTTCTTTTCGGAGCTGTTCTAGGTACCTCCCGGATGTCATTCAACAAGGTCGCCTCCCATCAACTGATTATTTATTATCCTGCTCTCCGACAATGCTTCCGGCATTATTGGCCGGAATGCTGGATGAGCGATCAGCGAGGGGCGAAATTTAGAAATGTAAAGTTGAACATTGGTGAGTGGGTTTCCTCTCACCGATGAAAATGCTTGCACGAGGCAATATTTGCACGCCTCCGTATTTGTCACACAAATATCACACAGCTTCTAATGTCACGGGACCCTCTTCCCATCTTTAAGTTTTGCCGTCGCCGTACCCCGCAATCTGTTCACCATATCTTCATCGATTGTCCTCAACTGGAACCCATTCGCCGTCGTAATTTTCGCGGTTTATGGTTCATAACATCTAAAAGGTTATCCCATTTCTTATTTGAATCCTCTCACATTAACAGCAACTATTTTCTCTTATGGGCAAGATCCAATTTTGGGCATTTTGGGCTGGGGCTGGCCCCCATTTTCACCCCACCTAAAAATGGACATAAAATTCGGAATTTTCAGCCGATTTTGACTATATAAACACCAAAATGTAGCTTTTTTTGCCCTCTAAAACGTTGATTTCCGGTGTTTTTCTGTGACTGTAGTCATTCTTTCAGAATTTTCAATTTTTCAAAATTCATGAAAATTCATGTTTCTGCTGACATTCTTCGAACGCAACTATTTTTAAAAATGACCAAACTTGAAATATGCATAGATAGGTCCATTATCAAAATATTGTACAAGTACTTTTCGATTTTTGAGTTTTGGAGCTCAGCGTCCACCAATTTCCCACCCCTTTTTTTTTTTTTTTGAATTTTGAAATGAAAAATTGCGATAATTTTTTTCTGTTCAAGTGAAGTGGATGAGGAATTTTCAGGGCATATGTAGTCGGGAAAGATGCATCTTTTTACTTAGATATTTTTGTGTATACTCAAAGAAGTACTAAAAATTTTGAAAATTTTTGGAAGAATTTGTTAAGAAAACAAATCAAAAACTAATTCACATATACAAAGAAATAATCTAGTAAAGATGTTGCACTCCACACATGGCCTATTTGTCACTACTCAGAAGGCTAAAATTTATCACTATTCAAGCTCAAAATGGGTTTGAAATTGTGTTTATTTAAACTCAAGCCAGCCCACTTCTGTACTAGATATCCTAACTGAGTTGTCTTGTTAAATGTCGAAACATGGTTTTCATGAATTTAAAAGTAGTCTGAAAAAATGACCTTTACCAGCGCGGACTGAAACACCCATTTGATATTTCGGCAGCCCCATGCCCAAAATGCCCAAAATTGGATCTTGCCCTTATCCACAAGAATTGAATATTCTCAATAACATATGATTTTGTTATGTAATGATATGACTATTTATAATGTAATGACATCTTTTTATTTAGCTTTTATTTATTTTTGACTAAATATTCATTTCGCTACCCAAAATTTCTTTGACATTTAAAATATGTATGAGCCAGAACTCACCCATGGAGTTGATTATTCAACCCAGCGTAGCCGCTTCTCTGTGGGTCATGGTAGGTCCTGTACATAAGCTAAAAAAAGTGAATATAATTATGTATTTTTTCCCCATAACTGCATTTAAATTTGCGTACTCTATTAGTTTACAAGTTTAATCACTAAGAATATTAAATTTAAGAACCTTTAGAAGTAGTGTTTCTTTCAGACCATGCAAAAAAAAGTGCTTACTTATACTCCTCTCCATCTAGTGTCTACAGGAAAGGGTATGCTTTACCAAACTGACTACATTTACATCCCAAAAAGAAATAGACTTTCACCTGAAAAAGACGAATTGCTTCTAATTTTGCACATTTTGTGAATCTTAAACATGCGATAATTTAATAAATTTAATCATATCTATATTATCTCTCCAAAATTTTGAGAGAGAGAGAGAGAGAGAAAGAGAAGAGAGAGAGAGAGAGAGAGAGAGAGAGAGAGAGAGAGAGAGAGAGAGAGAGTTTTCTAATTTCCTTATTCATCTGATTTTTATTAATTTTTCGGTGCTAATATAATTGTGCGATCTATAAAACTTCAGTAACTATATTTTTTAGATTTTTACCTTCTATGAACAATATACAAAACTCAAAAGTAAGAAAAGTTTTTCAGAGCTTATTTATTTTTTTTTAATTTTTCTTCCAGTGCTGAAATTTTGTCAAAAGTAAAAATCTGCCTTAATTTTTTTTTTATATTAATTCGAAATTTTTAATGAAATTTTCAGAGTAGATAAAATTAAACGAGTTACAACTTTTATTTATTCATTCATTTTTCTAAATTCCAAAATTTTTTACCTTTGCGCGAGCAATGTCTAATTTGAAACAACAGTGGGCGCTATAGCGTTTCCATATGTCGCATCTATTGCGACCAGTCATTTTTATATATTTATCAATATCCAAATGAATGACCAAATGTTTAGTTCTCCAAATTTTGTGTTAGGAGAACTGATCACTGAAATATCCCTTGTGTATATCTAAGTCTTTTTAAAGAGGCTTGTATATAGAAATATAAAAAATTCTTTCATTACAATGTAATTGTATATATTTGCAAAAATACATTAATATTAGTAAAATTCATCCTAATGTCTCCTTTAAAAAGTATATTTAAATATTATTTTTTATTTATCTCCGATAACTCAAAAACTCAATTCTCTGAAATTACGGCGAGAAAGTTGCACAGAAAAAATTCGTCCGAAAAAAAAGAGCTCATCAAAACGTCGACCGATAAGTAATTTCAATTCCTCCTCAGATTTTTATATACCGTATTTTAAGCTAAAATTTTCACATAGCCTAGCGAACACTTTTTGCTGTAACTTTGGTTGTATTTAACAAATTTACATGAGACTTTTACCAGTTGTTCGTCTCAACACTTTTATTTCCTCTGTAAAAGAAATTTCATTTAGTGAACTATCTTTGGAGACATTCCAAATTAATGGTTTTGAGATTATTGCATGGTGGCTGACACCGCCCACACTTAATTTATCGTTTTGAAACTAGTATTTTTGCATTCTGCACGCTTCATGCCATATATGTGTGTGCTAAACCCTGGCATCATTCTATATACTTATATATATATATATATATATATATATATATATATATATATTATATATATATATATATATATATATATATATATTATATATATATAAATGTTATATATATATATATATATATATATATATGCTATATATATATAAATATATATATATTGAGGTGTTGTTAAGATGGAAGTGTTGATGTAAGTGTTAGCAGTAGTAAAGATTAGTCTCAATTGAAAACTCCCATTCAACAAACACAAGTATATATTTCTTCAAAACAATACAGTTGACAACGAGTGAATAGGGTGCAGCAAGAGAGGGGTGAAACTTGAACCCCAAATAAATCCACAATGTAAGTCACACGGAATCACTTAAGAAATCGGAGGAAAAACTTTCTTGAATGATATAAATTTGAAGTTGCAGCAAACGTTGCACGAGTCGTTGAAGCGAAAGCGGCATCTGACAAAGTAACCGGCGTGCGGTAAACCTTGCCAGACGTATGTTCAAAAATACCTTGCATGACATTGCAAATAACAGACTGCGTACGGTAACAGAACCCCCCTGAAGAGGTGAGGCTGAGAAAGTGTTAATCAAGGTCGTCTTGGCCAATACACTTTACAGCCTCTCCTTGATCTGCCTACAGCCTCCTAAAGAACTAGAGCAGAATGGAGAGATTGCTGCAAAGCAGGTGGTATAGTTACCGACGCGATCGGAACAAGAAAGGCATCGGAAGATGCTAGCGTAGAAGAGGAAGTAGGAGGAGAGGATGTCGGAACAGGAATCCTTGTGCTATACCGTGTGCAAAGACGAGCTGGCAAAGCAGTTGAAGCTTGAGTAGGAGCTGAAGTGGAAGCTGGATTGCTCGTCGGGATCTGTGGTCGAGCCAGAGTTGGAGATGGCAATGGCATTGAAGAGAGTATGGAAGTTTGGTTTGCTGTTTGGAACTTCCACAATAAGGATATAGTTGGAGGATGTTATAAACAAAATGCGAGCCAATTCCAAGAGTATAATTGACATAAATCGGATAGCAAGAGAAACCCCAAAGTCCTCGGAAATAAATAAAAAATAAATAATTTACAGTAAGTAGGCTAATACGAATTTACAAAATGTAATAATTAATAGTCTTACTCATTAGAATATATTTAATAACATTTTAGTAATTTTATATTTTTAAATAGAATACGGACTATTCTGTACATAATAATTTAGCCCGGGCCTACTTATGAGGGCCTACTTAATTTTACGTTATATTGGTAGAAAAAAATCGAGCGTAGATGACCCTATATAAAGGCCTTTTGAGATAAAATAGGCCCTCAGTATATACTAATCTGAGGGCCGCTACCATGAGAAAGGCTAGCTAATAATAAAATACACTTGAAATGATAAACGAATTATACGCGAAATGATAAGCGAAATTAACACAGCCGTCTCTACAAGGGTGCCACAAACAATTCGATGTTTTTACACTAATATTAAAAAATAAGCACAACCACACTATTTAAAAACACTTACCACTATAAACGATACAAAATAAGTAGCTTTAACAAGCTTTACATTTGTTAATTGTTTGATAGAAACAAAAAAGAAAAGGAGCGCTGCAATTCAGTTGCCTTTGTAAAAATGGCGCTGATCGAAATGGGATCAACGCTTTCGATGCTGACAAAATGCTAAACATAGTATAAATATAATAGTGTGGTTACGCACTTATGAATTTCGCCCTTGCGCGCTGATATAGGTCACATGACCTCGGGCACTACAGGTACCCCCCTGCAGAGCCAAAGGCACGAAACCTTAATCTAGGAAGCGCCCCGGCCATCGTATATGCCTACCTCTGCTCGATAGTCTGGTAGGAGCTTGGGATGGAGTGTGGACAGTATTCCCAGTTTGCGAACGTGTGATCGGGCGAGTCGGAACGTCTGCATGTGTCGTAAGAGTAGCTCGAGATGGAACTGGAGGTTGAGAATCCCTGGCCGGAACTGAGGATGGAAGCGATAATGACGAAGACCGTGCGGGTGGAGTCTGAGCCGGTCGTATTGGTGCTGTTGGCTGAGGGGGAGGAGGATAAGGAAGAGGATCAGGAAAAGAGAGAGGAGGAGGAGGAGGAGGAGGAGAAGGAGGAGGAGAAATAGGAATGTTAAAAGAACGAGTTGAAGGGGGAGAAATTGAAATAAAAGGCAAAGCGTCAGGGTCGAGAACAGGAAGTGGATTCGACTCGAAGAAAGCAGGCTTAAGACAGTCGATTGAAACGACTTCTGTGCGTGTGGGACGTTGAATCGTGAAGAATTTATCCTTCTTAAATATCACAGGAAAATGTCCATCGCACTTAGGTTGGAGAGCGGTGCGGTGGGAGTCCTGTCGAACAAAGACATGAGTACAGGAAGAAAGGTCCTTAAGAATATAGGAATGCACCTTGTGTCGACGAGAAGGAGTCGGTCTCCACGACGAAGCACAACGCCTCAAGCGGGTAAGATAAGCAAGCGGATCAGCTGTAGAAGGAGGAGAGGACTGTGAGAAGAAGTCACCGGGCAGACGAAGAGGAGAACCATACACTAATTCAGCAGCAGAACAGTGCAGATCCTCTTTAACAGCGGAGCGAATGCCAAGCATAACGAAAGGGAGAGCATCAGCCCAATTCTCTGGATTGGGCTGAGCTAGAAGAGAAGCCTTAAACTGACTGTTAAAACGCTCTATAAGGCCGTTCCCTTGTGGGTGGAAAGAAGTCCAATTCTCTGGATTGGGCTGGGCCAGAAGATTCATCAAATCCTCTATAAAAAGGATTCGAAAGACCGTCCTTGATCCGTAGTAACAGAAAGCGGCACGACAAAGCGAGAAATCCAGTGAGTTAAGAAAGCTTTATCTATAGATTCCGCGTTGGCGACAGAGAGAGGGATAGCTTCGGTCCAACGTGTGAACCGGTCTATACACGTAAGAATATATTTCTTACCGCGGGAGGGAGGAAGAGGTCCAACGATGTCGATGTGGACTCGTTCAAAGCGAGCACCCGGGGGTAAGAAAGTGCCTAGAGGAGCTTTGGTGTGACGGTGCACTTTGGATCGTTGGCAAGGAAGGGAAATGCGACACCAATTGGCAACATCAGCATTGACGTCAGGCCACACAAAACGAGCTGTTACCAGTTTGCGTGAAGCCTCAATGCCAGGGTGAGAAAGCGAGTGAAGATTGAGGAAGACAGCCTTACGAAACGATGCAGGTACAGAGGGACGAGGAACCCTGAGACACGTCCTCAGAAGTCTCTTCTCTATCCCAGGGAGTTGGAGCCACTCCAGCTTGAGGGAAGAGTCTTGTGGAAGTGCAGGATCTTCAGTAGTCTGGCACGTTGCCATGGCATCGTAATCGATGTTGGGCAAGGCTGAAATCGCGTCAATTTCGATGCGATAGAGAGCGTCAGCAGTAAAGTTATCGACACCCGAAATATGTCTGACATCAGTGGTAAACTGCGAGACATACTCAAGGTGACGAGCTTCTCGAGGGGTGTGCCGTTCGTTTCTGGAGACCATAGCGAAGGTAAGTAGTTTGTGATCAGTGAGTATGTGGAACTCATGACCCTCCAGAAAGTAGCGGAAATGACGGACGGCAAGATACATCGCAAGTAACTCCCTTCCGAAAGCACTGTAGCGAGTCTCAGGAGGTTGCAACTTGCGAGAGAAAAAGGCGAGGGGAGACCACACTACGTTCAGGTGCTGCTGTAGGACACCGCCGACAGCAAATCGGAGGCATCTACATGAACTCTGGTGGGAGCCAAGTCCTGAGGATGGACCAAGAGAGTGGCAGAAGCGACTGCTTCTTTGGAAGCTTCAAAAGCAGACTGAGCTTCGTCAGTTCAGTCCACATTCGTAGAACTGCCTCTGTGCTTAGGGCGGATGAGAGCGGTGAGTGGTCGAAGAACATCTGGGCCCGATTTCAGAAAACGATCGTAAAAATTCAGCATGCTGAGGTACTGACGAAGCTGCTTCTGATTGACAGGCCTAGGGAAGGTGCGTATGGCCTCCACACGCTCTGCGAAAGGACAGATACCATCAGCAGAGACAGTATGTCTTAGAAAAGTGAGAGGGGACACCAAAAACACACTTTGCCGGGCTAATGCGAATGCCACATTCATTCAACCTGGCAAAGACGGCACGTAGATGTTGCCCATGCTCGGCAGGAGAAGAGGAAGCTATGAGGAGGTCATCCAGATAGGGGAAGGCGAAGGGGAGACCTCTAAGAACGTTATCAAAGAAACGTTTGCACAGAATTTCTGAGCCCGAAAGGCATACGAGTGTACTCAAAGAGGCCAAAAGGTGTAATGATGGCCGTCTTCGATATATCTTCGTCAGCGACAGGGATCTGGTGGTAGGCCCTCACAAGATTAAGTTTGCTAAAAATGGATTTACCAACCAGATTAGAAGTGAACGACTGGATGTGAGGGACCGGATAGCGATCAGGAATGGTGTAGGAGTTCAGAGCTCTAAAATCTCCCACCGGCCTCCAGTCTGAAATACCGTTTGGCACCATGTGGATGGGGGAAGACCACGAACTTTTGGAAGGGCGGACGATACCAAGTTCGAGCATGTGCTCGAATTCCGCCTTGGCTGCATTGAGCTTGTCAGGAGGCAAACGCCGGGCACGAGCGAAGGTGGGCGAGCCCGTAGTCTCTATATCATAGACTCTCAAACCTATTTTGTTTACCGCCCACTTTGAAAATCAATTATTTTTCAGCACCCCCCAATTTTTTTTTACTTTACCAAAACTTGAAAACCACAATGGCATATATATATATATTATATATATATATATATGTAATAAATATATTATATATAATTAAATATATATATATATATAATATATAATATATATATATATATAAATATATTTATAATATAATATATATTATTATATAATATATATATATAGTATTAAATATATTATAGAGAAATATGAACTAAAATTACTAAATAACTTCAACACCCCCCATTTTTTCTAGGCCCCTTACCGCCCCCCTCTAGGCCTCCAGCGCCCACAAGGGGGCGTTATCGCCCACTTTGAGAGACACTGCTCTATATGATGGCGCACAGAATGTTGAACAGGAGAGGAAGAAGAACAGGGGTTCAACAGCGCCGGAAAATCTTTCTGCAGGATTGTGAAGAAGGGGGAGGCATCAGAAGAAGGAGCAACCGCAGAGATGCCTTTAAGGGCAGAAGAAACTACGGTACCTGCAGAAGACAGAAACGTGGAGCCGTCAACCAATCTTCTGTTCCTCAAATCGACCATAAGGTCAAAATGGGACAGAAAATCGGCTCCCAAAATAGGTTGGGTCACGTGGGGGAGCCACGATTACCCAGGGGAATTGACGGCGAAGGGAAAGATCTAAGGTGCACAAGCGCTCACCATAGACAGGGATGGTACTACCATTTGCTGCATAAAGAGCCCGGTCAGGAAGAAGGACAGCGGACTGCTGGGAAGAGTCCCGTGGTAAAAGCGAATAGCTGGCGCCTGTATCGATCAAAAAGAAGAGAATAGTTGACCGGTCGTACAAGCGCAGAACATCATGTGACGAAAAAGACGAAGCAGAACAAACGGAGGGTTGGCCAGCTGGATCCACCGCCTTTATGGACCGCTGGCTAGGGGGTTTCCGAAAAAGTGCATAGTTGATTGCACTTTTTTGCCTGCAGGCCAAACCTATGGTGGTAAAAACAATACCCGTTCGGATATTGCTGAGGGCCTGGGGTGGGGGAACGATCAGAAAATCTGCGGCTGAAGAGGAGCGGGTGCGGGAACGAGAGTCCCTTTGAGAAGGTAGCATGGCTGAGATGGTCATAAGCTCCGCTTTGACATCCGTCATGCCTTGTTCTAGGGTCGAAAGACGGACTTCAACTATAGAAAAACGGGAGGAACAAGGATCGTGAGAGGCGCTTCAGATAGACCAGGGGTACGAGGGATGGGATGGGTTCGCCGGGTAAGAGGAAGAAGAAGCAGCGGAAGAGGAAACCGGAGAAACCACAGGGAGAAGAAAGCGAAGAAGGGAGAGGCAATGAGGCAGAAGGAAGGGGAAGTGCCTGAGCTGCAGGAGGAGGGGAAACAACCACAGGAGCAGAGATAGCAGGAATAGCGGGAGTATTAGAATTGAAGCGGCGCTGAAGACCATCTGCCCTCTCTGCAACCTCCTGAAGAGAAAGTTTCGGGTCCATGGACGCGAGAAAATACTGCGCA
>JABUQX010006483.1:0-35000 GCA_015478945.1 Trachelipus rathkii | reverse complement strand
AGCCCTAAAATCTCCCACAGGCCTCCAATCAGAAGCACCTTTAGGCACCATATGGAGGGGGGAGGACCATGAACTTTTTGAAGGGTGGACGATACCAAGTTCGAGCATGTGCTCGAACTCCGCCTTGGCTGCCTTGAACTTATCAGGGGGCAGACGCCGAGCACGAGCGAAGGTGGGAGAGCCAGTAGTCTCTATATGATGGCGCACAGAATGTTGAACATGAGAAGAAGAAGAACATGGGTTCAACAGCGCCGGAAAATCCTTCTGCAGGATGGTGAAGAAGGGGGAGGTACCAGAAGAAGGAGCAACCGCAGAGATGCCTTTAAGAGCAGAAGAAACTACGGTACCTGCAGAAGACAGAGACGTACAACCGTCAACCAATCTCCTGTTTCTTAGATCGACCATAAGGACGAAATGTGACAGGAAATCAGCTCCCAAAATGGGTTGGGTTACGTCAGCAACCACGAATACCCAGGGGAATTGACGGCGGAGAGAGAGGTCTAAGGTGCACAGGCGCTCACCATAGATGGGGATGGTACTACCATTTGCTGCGTAAAGAGCCCGGTCAGGAAGATGGACAGCGGACTTTTGGGTAGTATCTCTAGGAAGAAGCAAATACGACGCACCAGTGTCGATCAGCAAGAACAGGTTTGTAGACCTGTCGAAAAGACGAAGGACATCCTGAGACGAAGAAGGCGGAGAGGAAGAACAAACGGAGGGGTGGCCAGCTGGATCCACCGCCTTTATGGACCACTGGCTAGGGGGTTTCCCGAAAAAGTGCAGGGTTGGTTGCACTTATTCGCTTTCAGGCCAAACCGGTGGTGGTAAAAACAATACCCATTTGGATATTGCTGAGGGCCTGGGGTGGGAGAACGGTCAGAAAAGCGACGACCTGAAGAGGAGCGGTTGCAAGAACGAGAGTCCCTTTGAGACCGTAGCATGGCGGAGATGGACATCAGTTCCGCCTTGATGTCTGCCATGCCATGTTCCAAAGTCGAAAGACGGGCCTCTATACTCGAAAAACGGGAGGGACAGGGGTCGTGAGAGGTGCTGGAGATGGACCAGGGGTACGAGGGATGGGGCGGGTACACCGGGTAAGAAGAAGAAGAAGAAGAAGCAGCGGAAGAGAGAACTGAAGAAACCGCAGGGGTGGAGGAAGAAAAAGTATAGGGAGAAGAAAGCGAAGAAGACGGGGGGTCAAAGAGGCAGAAGGAAGGGGAAATGCCTGAGCTGCAAAAGAAGGGGAGAAATAGCGGGGGCATTAGAGTTGAAGCGACGCTGGAGACCATCTGCCCTCTCTGCAACCTCCTGAAGAGAGAGCTTCGGGTCCATAGACGCAAGAAAATATTGGACGTCATGAGGCAGTTTCTGTACATAAAGAGTGCGAATAAAGCCTTTTTCCTGGGGGTGGGAGGACCACTTAAAAAGGACATCATCTGCACCAGGAAATCAGAAGGCTTCTGATCTCCTAGAGAGGTGCCACGTAGCAACTCCTCGTACTTTGCTTCCTGAGTGGGAGCCATGAGAGAGACCAAAAGATCTCGAAGAGCGGTGTAGGGGGTATCAGAAGAAGATAAGGTGGGAATGGAGTCTCTGATACGGAGCGAGACATCCTCGGGCAAGAAAGACAGAACAATACCGTATCTTTTCTGTTCATCGCCGACGGTGCGCAAAATACCGTCAACGATAGAGAACCATAGCTCAGGGTGGTGCGAATAGAAGGGGGGGAAGACGAACATGCGTGGGAGCAGGGGAGGGAGTGGAATCCGTCTCAACCATAACGAGAGCAGGAGAATGAAGAAGAAGAACGGAAATTGTGAAGAGAGGAAGATAGAGGAAAAGAAAAATGAAGAAGAGGAAACAACAACCCTAATACAAAAAAGTAAAAAAAAATAATAATGTAAAAGATGGCTGTGCAAAAATATAATAATAACTATTTTGTCTCCGGCTGGAAAAACTTTTCTGTTTCCGGTTTGAAAATTATTCTGTTTTCGGCATGAACTAATCTGTTTCCGGTGTGAAAAAACTGCAAATAGTGATAAGAGTAACATAAAAATAAAAATAAAATTTCAAAACAAACAATATAAAATAAAGAAAAAAAAATGAGAGTAAAAATAATGTTAATAATAATAATAATAATAATAATAATAATAATAATAATAATAATAATAATAATAATAATAATAATAATAATAATAATAATAATAATAATAATAATAATAAAAATTTAACCCTGGGACAAAAACACAAGTGTTGCACAGGCAACAATGACTTCCACTCCTTCTGGGTGTAGACAATGAGGTTCCTAGAAGCTTGAGAGGTTTAAGAGGCTTGCGAGGCTGGATGCTGGAGGCCTACTACTTCTGGTAGGCTTTTGTAGGTCACTCCGGGAGTCTCCACAATGGAAGTTTGGCTTGCTGTTTGGAACTTTCACAATAAGGATATAGTTGGAGGATGTTATAAACAAAATGCGAGCCAATTCCAAGAGTATAATTGGCGTAAATCAGATAACAAGAGAAACCCCAAAGTCCTGGGAAATAAATAAAAAATAAATAATTTACAGTAAGTAGGCTAATACAAAATATAATAATTAATAATCTTACGCATTAGAATATATTTAATAACTTTTTAGTAATTTGTACAATTAAGTAATGCAAGTTATAAATAGACATAAAAATCTCATCCTGGTCTACTTAGGGGGCCTACCCAAATTTATAAGACCATGTTGGTAAAAAGAAAATTGACCGTAGATTCCCTTAAAGGAACAGGCGTAAGAAAAATATAGACCCCAGTTTATATCTAACCTGGGGCCTACTACCATGAGAAAGCTAGCTAAAGAAATATACTTGAAATGATAAACGAATTATACGCGAAATGATAAACGAAATTAACACAGCCGTCTCTACAGGGGTGCCTAGGCAATCACAAACAATTTGATGTATTTACACTAATATTAAAAAAATAAGCACAACCACACTATTAAAAACACTTACCACTATAAGCGATACAAAAAAGTAGCTTTAACAAGCTTTACATTTGTTAATTGTTTGATAAGAACAATAAAGAAAAGGAGCGCTGCAATCCAGTTGCCTTTGTAAAAATGGCGCCGATCAAAATGGGAGCAACGCTTTCGATGCTGACAAAATGCTAAACATAGTATAAATATAATAGTGTGGTTACGCACCTATGCATTTCGCACTTGCGCGCTGATATAGGTCACATGACAAGAGTGACGATGGAAGTAGTGGCGGTAGCGAAACAGAAGTAAGAGATGGAGAAGGAGTAATAGGGATTACTAAGGAAGGACGAGGAGAAGGAAGAAGAACCGAAACAGTTCTAGGAAAGAAATCAGATTCCTGCATGAGTGTAAGGAGGGTTTGCCTCGAAATAAGCGGGCTTAAGACGGTCGATTGTGATGACTTCTGTGTGCGAAGAACGTTGAATAGTGTAAAACCTTTCTTTCCTAAGTACAACCAAAAACGGGCCGTCGTATTTAGGTTGGAGAGCGGTGTGATGAGAGTCATGTCTCATAAAAACGTGAGTACATGTAAGAAGATCCTTCGGGATGAAGGAATGTACCTTGTGTTGGCGTGTAGGAGGTCTCCACGACGCAGCACAGCTTCTTAAGCGAGTAAGATAGGAAAGAGTATCAGCAAGTTGAGAAGAAGAAGATTGTGAGAAGAACTCACCAGGGAAACGAAAAGTAGAACCATAGACATGTTCCGCAGTAGAACACTGAAGGTCTTCTTTAATGGCAGTGCGTATGCTACGCATGACGAAAGGGAGAGCTTCAGTCCAACGCTTACGAAACGTAAGAAATGCTAAAGTTTGCGTTCGTTTTTATCAAATTTAGCACAAATTTAGGAAAATGCTCACCAAACGTAAGGAATTTCCCAAATCTATAAGGTTGCTGTTTCCCGTGCTTGCCGAATTTAGGAAAGTGCTTATGAAAAAAATGTAAAGAAACAAGATGGCGGCGTAGTGGTCCGTTTGATTTGATGTTTGTTTCATTCATAAAATTAGCTTTAAACTTAATTTCTTTCAATTTTCTTTCTTTCTTCCATCACAATAGTTGATTATTTATTTGTAATATAAACAATTTGTTATTCTTTTATTTCTGTTTATTCCAAAACCACGTGCTCCATCACAACAGTTATCAAAATATTTGTAAACAGACGTTCGTTTATGTACAAAATTCGTGCTAAAACTGGGTTAGCATTTCTTATGGAGCGTACGCACAAGTGACAAAAACGATAACGGCTTAAAGCCGTTTTCGTTTATGCATTTGTGCTTACGAAAAGTAAGAAATGCTAAAGTTTGCGTTCGTTTTTGTCAAATTTAGCACAAATTTAGGAAAATGCTCACCAAACGTAAGGAATTTCCTAAATTCTGTAAGGTTGCTATTTCCCGTGCTTTGCTTATGAAAAAATGTAAACAAATGTAGAGGTCCGTTTGATTTGATGAATGTTTCATTCATAAAATTAGCTCTAAATCTAATTTCTTCCAAATCGATAAACTCCATCACAATAGTTGATCAATTAATTTTTTGTAATATAAACCATTTGTTATTTTTTTTTATTTCTGTTTATTCCAAAACCACGTGCTCCATTACAACAGCTGATCAAAATATTTGTCAATAAACGTTCGTTCATAGATCATTATATTAATACACTATGGTTCGTTTATGTTCAAAGTTCGTGTTAAAACTGGTCTAGGCCCTCTGATTTTGTAATGACAATACTTTAAGTTTTCTTTACTGTTTTCGTTAAATGATAAATTTGCCTTATTTAAATTGATATTAATACAAATTAAACTCAGTATTTTATTTTATTTTTTGGTAATAGTATAGCGCAGAGGAGCTTCAACCCCAATTTTTATAAAAATCACAGGATATACTCTAAAAAAAATAATAACGAATAAAACCAAACGTGGCGGTCTCTTTAGGAGAAAAAGTTACAGCCACTCAAAGTTGTTAAAACTCTCAACTCATTTCAGGCCCTCTAGTTGAGGTTACGATATGTTTTGTTAGATATACACAGAGAAGATCTATGTATACTTAGCAGATCTCGTAACCTGAACTAGGATGGCCCTAAAACGAGCAAGAGGCCCAATAATTTTTTTTTATAAGAAAGCCTATAAAGTAATTTTAAACTTTGAGAGGCTGTAACTTTTTTTCTTAAAGACTTAAATCATTTTCGTTTTTTTTTTTTTTTAAGCTTCATTACTATTTTTTAAGAGTATATCCTGTGATTTAAAAAAGAAAAAATTTATAAAAAAATCCTATGGGAGTTTTAACAACTTTGAGAGGCTGTAACTTTTTTTTTCCTAAAGAGCAATGATTTTCATTTTCATTATTCTTCATTATTTTTTTTAGAGTATGTAATGTGATTTTTATAAAAATACGGGGTGACACCCCTCTGCACTACTATTACCAAGAGTTTTTATTAAATATTAGACCAATTATTTAGTAAAATCAGTATTTGAAACTGTGATGAAAGACATAAAGACATAAAGAATATAGAGACAGTAAAAAGCCACATGGGCCTATCTAGAGACGTCAGCCACCCACCACCCAACCATGGCTCATGCAAACTCCACAAAAGCACCCTAGGCTTGTCCCAATTGTTTGTGTAACTTACAAATCCACCAATTTGGCTTTAGTCAAAAAATGATATATTTAAAATATGATACCCAAAACGATCCAGCATGCAATTCCAACTAACATACAGCTTATAGGTCACAGCATAGCCATCTAACCATATTAACTACTATCACAGACGTAAAAACGCCGCCAATTTGCTCGTCAATTATAAAATATGGATGCACAGACCATCCCTATCCAATCCTCTCTAGAATGTCGTAAGTGAGTCACACTCAACAACCTCCTGCGGCAAACAATTTCAAATAGTTAGCAACTTTATTGCTGAAAGAGTGTTTTCTTACATCAAGATGGCATGCCTGCTTCCTAATTTTCTTGTGTGTCCCCTGGTCTCTTTTCTGTGGTCTACTATAAAGAATTTATTGGGCTCAGTATTATTGAGAGATGTAAAATTTTGTAGACTTTTATCATCTTCCCTCTGAGTAATTGCCTATCTACAGAAAACATTCCTAACTCCTTCAGCCTTCCGTCATAGCTCTTACGCTCAAAGTCAGAAATTATTCTCCTTGTTGTTCTACATTGCACTCTCTCCTACATATGTCTTTCCTTAAATAAGAGACCCCAGACTTGTGCACAATAGCCGCAAACTGGCCTAATATAGTTATTGTATAGCTCACTTATAAGACGTCCTTGCTCTTGTAAACGACATTGCAATTTTTTTATTCTAAGCATCTTATTAGTTTAGTTCCCGGCTTCCAAACACTTATCTGCCATTTTGAGATTACTGCCTATATAATCACACCCAATTTATTTCTTGGCCCACAGACTCTAGCCAATCCCCATCCAAATCGTTGTTAAACCTTTTATTTGAGTAACCTACCAAGAACCTTAGGCTTTTTACTATTAAATTTTGAATATTTTTCACCACCCAAGAAGTTTATACGAAGATCATTTTGAATCTTTATTCGCATCGCTTCACTATTCCGTACTGAGTGGCCACATTTTAGTTCACCTGGCCAACTTAGAAACCTTTGCATTCTAACGTCCCTGGTTCTAAAATCATTTATATATAATCGGAGGAACAATAGTGGCCCCAGCAACTGAACCCTGCTGGGACCACTCTCACTATTCCCCATGATGCATTTATTCCCATTTAGGTTGTTTAGTTGTTACACACCTTTATTTCGCAACCCTCCTTTAATCAACCATGTACCACTCCACCGTATACCACATTGCAATAACATTTTCATCAGCCTTATGGGGAACCTTATCAAAAAAGCTTTGTAAAGTCTAAATATACAATATCAACTTGATCTCCTCGGGTCAATGCAGTCAGTAATGTATTTCCATAAATTCTAAAAGCTTTGTCTGACATGACCTACCCATTCTGAAACCGTGCTGGGACACGCATCCGATGAGTCTCGTACAATACCTTGTTTCTAAATAATTCTCTATATGACCTCTTCACGTTAACTTTCTAGAACCTTTAGCAAACCATAAGATGTAATGCTACTGGCTCCTATAGTGTCTCAAATTCTTTCCTTACTACCTTTTCTCTATAAATACGGGTATCAGGCACCAACATCTATAGCTGTTTTCCAGTCATCTGGTACCTCGCAGCCACAATGTCATTAGATCATCCGCTTAAAGCATCTCCACAAACTCAAAAATTCATATGCCTTTTAGCACAATTAACTGGATACTACCCTTCTTTTCGCGAACTCCACTTAGTATACCTCACTCAGGCCCGCCAGCTTTACCATGGCGAATTTCAATATGGTCTAATAACCGTTTAATATCTTTACGTCAAATTCAATTCTGTAAGTCTATTTGTTACATGTATACGCAAGACAACTACTAGTCTCCAAACCTATTATCTAATCTTCCTCAAGTAAAACTGAGATGCAAATAAGCATTGTGAATAGATCGTGTTGGACAATCCTTATGCTGAATCCACTAAATTTTCCCATCAATCTTGTTAATTGGACCAATTCGTCCTATCTTTTACTTCTAAATTTATATACAGCCTAGAAAAACTTCTTCGGCTGTGTCTTATTAATTCCTTGGCGTACATATTAATTGTTCTGGCCTCTTCCTCTTTGCCCTTCATGCTTATTAACTGGTTCAAGTTCGTTTCTATCACTCTTATCCTATAATTTTTCTAACTCATCTTCCCTCTTACTACCTGGAAATACTTTTTAAAAACCTCTCACCGCATTCTTCAATTAATTTCTCTTTTCTTATCTACCCCTTATTCCACCAAACAGAGTGACTTTTTTCTCTTCAGCCACCCTAATGGGTCTTATCTCTATAATTGACTTAATCGCCTCTTGTAATTTACTTGATAACTTGCACTTCAAATCATTAACAGATTTGCTTTCCTAAACATAAGTTCCCCCACAGATAAAACCGAGTTTGTCTTTTACTCCTTCTTTATCCCCAGTATCACCACTTTATATGCCTTAACTCCCCTCCTTCACTTCTACTCATAGCAAGGCATGTCATCGTTCAAGTTTGGTAAAAATCCACCATATTTCTGAAATCTAAGGATCCTTTCCTATATAACTTCTGCAATTTGGGGTCCCAGATATCACGATTCAAATTCAAACGCTCCTTAAATATTATTATGGTCACTAAGTGCTACCTCTTAAATTTACTCCCTCACCTCCTCTTAACCTCACTCCCGCACCCATACTACCGTTCTTATCAGGCTTAATGTGATAATACTCTAAGGTTCTAGATCAGCGTGCCATCGTGTCTTGTGTGTTCATGGACCATCTGCACATGGTATATCTATTTTAAATTTATAAAATACAGAACTACTATGGTCCATTAGACCAGGAATCCCATTTAATGCCAGGAAAATTTTTAAAGATCTAGTCATTATGAGACTATACCTTTTCTTATCTTACTGTGGCATCTGTCTACAAGATTTCGTATTACAATCATTCTGAGTCTATTCTTGGACTACTGGCCAGGAGGTCTATAAAATGCCCCTATTCTGATATGATTAGTTAAAGCACCATCAAGGATATCGCCATACCCATACCGATTTCAATATCATGGAATCTACGTTATTGTAGTCAGTCATTACATGACAGATTGCAAATATAGATGCTTCTTATATAAAGCGCCCACCACCACCCACCTTTTTCTTACCGCTGCGTATAATAAACGTGAATATCCAATCTCATATCATGATTCCTGAACGCGAGTCTCATTATTAATTCTTCACTACTATAACCAGATAGTCTTGGGTGCATAGGGCTTTAAACTCTTTATTTATTTTTTTTTTTTTTGATTTTTGTTAATGTTCTATTTTTAGGCACAGTTTAGGTAAACATATGATCAGAGTTTTTGATATTATTTGGATGTATACATACTCAGATTTATTTCGAGACCCTTCAAAAATCTTTAGATAGAAGGACAAACCAGTGCGTTAAACATATAATATCTTTTGGTAATCCTAGTAGTTGCAGAGGAGTGTCACCCCGGCATTTATGAGAAAATCACAGGAATATTCACTCTAAAACACCAAAAAATAATGAATAGTGAAAGACTAAATTAACTTGAACCCTTGATTACAATAACGATCCTAAAGAAACTCTTAAAGTTGATTAATAAAATGTCCGAACTCAGGTACTTTCTTTACAAAAAAAAAAAAATAACTTATCAAATATTATATATACTATAAAATATTTACTTTCTATATAAATAAATATTCCGTATATATATTTATAAATATATATTATATAATATATATATATATATATATATATTACTATATTATTAATTATTATTTGCACCCATACCAAAATTTGAGGCCGATACCAATACAAATACAAGTACTCGCTATTTTTCATTGCCGATACCAGATACCAAACTTGTTTTTTGCGATACTGATACCCGATACCATAACTTTAATCCTATATTGCATCCTAATAATTACTGATACAGTAGTATATAGTATACCACCACCTCAATTCACATAATTATTATCTCTTATCGGTTAGCAACCTATCATACTTTCTATAGCGGTATATTTATATATACTTATATATATATATTATTGATGCAGTAACTCCGGCATGCCGCGGAGCTCCGCAACATATTAAAGATCCCGCCTACCGCATACCGCGCTAATCTCATCTCCTGCGGAGAAGTGCTGGCTATGCGCTGTCCGATATTTAACTCTCGTTCGATGCACCATCTTTGATAAAGAATTTTATAAATAAAAATTAGATATAGAAATCGCGCACAGGCCGTCTTTCCTTAACGTCAAATTTAAATGATGGAGACATGGACTCCAACTCAATGTTCTTTTCGTCTAATGATGACTCATGATCTCCACATCATTGGAAGTCATATAATTTGCAGTCAACAGGTCACATAGATTTTATGCCAAAAAATCGAGCGCCTGCTACCAGCTTCTGTCCCGAAGGAAGAATTCGCTCGTACTCCATTACATGAACTGTCCTTGTTGGTTGTCCCATACATTATCTCAACGCTAAGGAAGATTTTTGAAGTTTCTCAAATGAAAAAGGATGAGGTTTAAAAGATTGAAAAAGGATGTCATAACGTAGAGCTAAAAAATTACTTTAGTCTCCGTGAAATTACATGATAGGAGCCTTCTTTCACATATCATTATTATGGCGATCACATCTTACATCCTTGAGAGCTATATCCACCGTACTATCACTCGTATGCTAACCCTGCTGCTACTTATTGTTTTCTTCTTTCAACTGGTGAATGACTACATCCGTTATTAGTGACATCCACGTGGTCTACAATATTCTCCCAGCTCTCGTCACCTTCCGCAGTGTCATTTGTTATTCGTATCTGCATGTATAGTGAAGCGAAACCATCTTCACAAATCAAGCTTATAGTTTTAAAACGGTATTTACATGTGTATAGCCCACCGACCTGCAGCCCGATAATGAAAGAATTAAAAGGAAATAAACGAAAACTAGCAGAAAGGAAACAGAAAGAGACATACAAGTAACTCAATAACAGATTCACTGGAAGAATTTCTACCGTCCGAGTTGAAATGAAAGAACAACAGCCTTGTACCAATGCTGCATACGAAAATGATTTGAAAACTACTCACAAGAGAAAATGACTAGCATACTATTCAGTTGGTGGAAAGTTAAGCAAAATGTCATTCACCCCACGCACTTAAGTAAAATGCTGCAGGGACAATATTTGGCCTGATCCTCCAACAGTGTTCCAATGTGAGAGGATGTATGGTAGCAAGCATGGGGCCATATATGAAGCAGAACAAAAAAACAGACCTCGTCAGCAGAAAAGGCAAGAAAATTGATGTCTCTCAAGCACAACTTTCTCATATTTAATTTCAATAGTAATGCAAAAAAAGTATATAAATCCTTGATAAAATCCTTTTTCATTAATGTGAGAGCCATTAGAAATGCGTTGGTAGGGTGCATTGTTGAAGTTGGTTCCCGTCTCGCACCTGCAATTATTTAGATGTGGCCTAAACAACTCTAATATATTAGCCCACGTATAACTAATATATATTATGAAATTATATATATATACATAGTATGATATAAATATATTATATTATTAATATATATTATATTTATATATCAGACATCCGCCATCCGCGGATGTTAAAATCAAACATTCGCAAAACAAGTTGGAATCTGAATGCATCTAATTTCTAATGATATATGATTACCTATGATTAACACTCTTTACCTACGATATAGTATATAACAATCGATACTAAGCTCCTTAATTATTATATTATATATCATATTATTCATATATATATGTATATGATGTATATTATATATATATATTATATATATTATATATATATAACTAATAATTCGCCAGACACTGGTATCAACAAATCATACTGTTCTCTTACACTGCGGCGGTGACCCAAGCCGTAGGCCTCGTCCCGCGTTTAACGATTCATCGTTCTCTGATAGTAAAAGTACAGAATCTTCAGTTGCCTGGACCGTGCTCTGTTCATATACATTAGTCTAATCAAATATCCACCTTATAACATCAATGCCTGTGTCTTTATACACTTCGCGCTATATATATATTATAAATATACTATAATATATTATATATATATATATATATATATTATTATAATATCTCTCCTCGTAACCTAAGCACCTCGAATTTCATTATATATATTGTATTTTTATATATAATACTGTAATTTGTAGTATTAAAGATTTTCGTTTTATATCTGGCTTAACGAAAACGTAAGACAATGCTCGTGAGTCCTTTGGCGTTCGGTTTTTTGTCAAACTTAATCCGAAAAATTGTAAGAAAATGATTCGCCGAACGTAAGGAATTTCCTCAATTCTGTAAGGATGCCAAATATATGAAAAAAAAAAAAAATAACGTAACTAAAAGAAGAAATGAAAAACAAGATGGCGGAGGAAAAGTAAAGAAGGATAATAAATGGTCTTCGCTTCATATGCTAATTTCTCATCCAAAGCGAATAACTTCCATCGACAAAAACTTGATTCAATTATCTGTAATATAAACCATGTTATTTTTTTATTTCTGCTTATTCCAAACCACGTACTCTATCCACCATGATGAGAATATTTTCCAATTTTATTTTAAAAAACAAGTAAGGCTAGCACGACATGTTCGCGTCGTATTAACTGGGAAATTCGTTGTTTAAACTGGTGAGCATTTTCTTAGATCGAGCGTCAGCACAAAATGACAAAAACAAAAAACGGTCTAAATTAAAAGGAAATAGGAAAAATAACAATTCATTCAGTCTAAACGCTTCGTATTATTACAATTACATTAAAGGAGATTATCTAAAACGAAATTAGTTCCCAGTAAAGTCATTTGTGGCTTGCTAAATTTATATATCGCCAACTCCACTAATACATGTACTTGGGACGAATTTTCTTTATTTCTATCTCCTTTAATCATACAATTGGCAGGCCTAAGTCCGCATACCACAAGCCTTTTGTTATTATGTATTCTGATTGGAATTTTTTCCATGAAGAAATACCTTTCGCCGTAAATTTCTTCTAGCTTTAGCCTTTATCTCTCTAACATTTTTGAATAAAATTGTTTAGCTCGATTCTCGAAACATTCTTATCGCCCAAAGCTATGCCATTACTGATGTTCCTAAACTCCTGTTTTTATGCCGGCTTTCCTTGCATGGACCCCTTTCAATGTTCCTTTACTGTCATACTTAAAACATTCATTAAACAAAAGCTTTTCACAATGCAAGTTTATTATATCTTTTCATTCAAACAACAACTCAATTCGTGCAGTTCCTTAAGATTTACAAGAAAGGCATACTCCATGAACTTTCAGGTTACACAGCTTGTTTACAAATTATAAACCCTGTGGACTTGTAAGCGTTGACTATGTAGGTCAAACTTCTCCAATAACTGAAGATGCACAAGCCTTTTAAACATATGGACATTTCGCCTTTCGAACCTAACTGTTTCTTCCATCTCTCAACATGAGAATTTAGCTGTCAGAGACACTATGATCTCAATAGGCCTCATACCAGTTTTTCAAAAATTCTCAATTTTTCAAAATGCTTTACAATTTGTGAAGGTAAGGAAAGCTTAAAATGTATAATTCAGGCATTGACAATGGCTTAAACTAATTTACTCCATAGCATTTCTTTGGGCACTCCTGATTGCCTGCTATATTGCCTGAATTTCGTGCAAAAACGAGCACGATTTCTTATGAAGTTACCTTTTCGTTTTGCAGGCAGATTGGCAATTATATGCTGTTAATAGAGCCGTCGGATTTCGGGATAAACCCGAAAAATAATTAAAAAATGGTTTAGTTGCAAAAATTGATCACACTAATGTGATGGCGTTTACGATTGTTAAAGAAGATTAATTTTAAAGCCTGACTATTTTAATTGAATGAATATTCATCACTCAAAAAATGGGGCATGGTAATCAAATATTCAGTTGAAGTGTTTTTTTGTTTGCACCTTTTGCGTAAAAACGTGGTAAAACATTCAGCAATACACGGAAAATAGCAACATTTATAAATTACGGATAATATCCTTATCATGTTGCGTAAGACCATTACACGATTTCACTGCGACTAAGTTTAACATAAACGAACGCCAATTCGAGCATTTCTTATGGTGCAGAAAAAAGTGATGCAAAACTGAAAACAGCCATTTCCATCGAACCTGAGACAGAATTGTTCAGGTAATAAGAATAACCGGAAATTATCAGATCAAATGGGCTAATAATTATAGTAATATAGATAATAAAATATATATATATATATATATATTATATATATATATATATATATTATATATATATTATTTATATAGATATATATATATTACTATATATTATATATAAAAGCAAAATTAGTAGAAAAAGCAGAAGAAATTCGAAAATCTAATTCTAGAAGGTTTAAGTATCATTTCTCAAAGTTCACTCGACTCATTAGAGAAATTTTAAAATCATTTGTTGAATTGGCAAGGAGCTGAAAACCCACTTCTACTCAAATCTTGACTTTTCCGTGAAATAGGTGTTTGATAAGTTCAAAACCTTCAACATACCCACACCCCTCTGCCCAGCCACTGCAGGGACATGTTAACCGTGATTATATAAATATTATATATATATATATATTATGTATATATATCATATAATACTATATATATATATAACATAATTATATACTTTACACACACACTTGCATATATATATATTAATGCAGAAGAAAATCAAAACTTTTAAAGAAACCCGCCCCCAAAATGTTTTTAGATATCAGGTTCAGCGTATAAGTGAAATGTCCATCCGACCCTCCTCTCTCCGCATCTCTCCACTACCTACTTTCATCTGAGCCAGTTTTCTCCTGGACTGCCTCTCTCCACACATCTCCTCTTACCATCTTACTACTGCGTTCATGTTCATCTCATTCATCAAGCTCCTCCGTCTATAGCCTCTTCGCGGCCATCATCCTTACTCTTATCAATATATCCATCTTAACCATGTACCGATTAAGATAATCTACTCCCATCCGTCTTCACCTTTTCATAATTAACCCATAATACCGTACCGTACACTAACATCGCACCGATAAACATTTCTCTCAACGCAAACGTCTCTCTAGATACCGATACCATGGATATCCGGTTGCTCATAATACTACTAATCAAAAGAATATAAGTAATTAATTATATATATATATATAATATATATATAATATATAATATTGATACATATAATATATATATATATATATATAATATATATAATATTAGCTATATAAATATATATATTGATTATTATATATTATTATATATACTTATATATAATATATCTATATAATATATAATATAATATAATATATATAACTCTAAAAAAAAATATAGGAGGGAAAAAAATGAAAAGGATTTAATTCTTTAGAAAAAAAAAGATACAGCCTTCAAAGTTTTAAAATTTTTCCATAGGTTCTTATAAAAAAAACTGATGGGCCTTGTGCTCATTTTAGAGCCCTTTCAGATTAATGTAATTTGTTTATATACATAGATTTTCTCTGATGTATAATCTAACCAAAAACGTCTTATAACCTAAACTAGGGGCTTGAAATGACACCTACCCTGATGGATCAAAAATAAAGTTTATGGGAGTTTTAACAACTTTGAGTGTCTGTAATTTTTTCCCTAAGAGAGAGCGAGGATTTCGTTTTCACTTATCTTCATTATTATTTTTTTTTAGAGTATCTCGTTATTTTCATAAAACTCAGGGGATGACAACTTCCTCTACCTACTATTAACACAATTTTTTAGCATTTTGAAATTCACCGTTCAGTTTCAGTTCGAACTGTGGATGTATTAATATAAGGTAATATCCTGGCCTGGGGCTAAAGCTAAATAAATTGTATTAAATTTTTACACCTTTTTAAAGAGAGTTAGTTTATTTCTTTTTAGGTTTAGTGATATTTAAACTGTGGTTGGTAAAATAATAGGATTACAGTTAGTAGTAATAATAATTTAAAGTATGTAGCCTGTGTGATATCTGTTGGGACTGTAAAGGTAATATGTGATAGTGCCCTGCTCTGTGATTTGAATGCAGAGATTGTGTTGTTAAGAAGAAGATTGCAGATGAGTGAAATGTAATTGATGAAAGAAGATTTCGGTTGAGGAAAGGAGGACAGTGTTGAAAAAATTAGTAGGATGTCGAGGCAAGGAGGAGCCGGGAAAATATTAGGGGTAGACGGATTAGTGATTCACTAGGCAGGAAGAGAGCGGAAGGGATAAAGTGTTGATATAGGTCTGCAGCCAGAATATAGGTTGTAGAAACTAGAAATAATGATTTAAAGATGAGAATCTCGAAAGTCAGTCAGCCTGTGACCTGAAGTAACAGTTCGACTGTCTTCAGATGGGAGGCGGATCAGAGAGATGCAATCGTAATGTGAGTTTTCTTGAGGCAAGACTGATGAAATTGCTAATTGGAGGGACTCTATGATCGGATACTTAGATTAGGACTGTCAAACATAAGAATAAAAAGAAACGATGAAGAGTATGTTATTCAGGTGCCAGGTGAGTGATATGTGGGATAGGATAGAAGAGAGATTGATTCTTACAAATTGTGATTCAGAGGTGATGTGATGTGGGTACAAAGATATAGGCATAAGCTGTCGAAGAATTAATAGCAGATTTAGGAGATTGATTCAGAGATGAAGTATTGAAAAAGAGTGTGCTTATTTCAGGGACTTTTACCTAGTTAGGTGACGGTCAGACATGGGGGAGTAGGGCTTTAGATGTAAATGAAAGGTTAGGAATTAGTTTTCAAAAATATTAGGTTTTTGGTTTTGTGAGAGAAAGAGGATAAAGATCTTTTTGCGCAGATGGAGTTCGCTGAGTCGTAAAGGTGTTGAGCTTTTCAGTACGTTGGGACTTGTTTAGCAAAAAATAGGTAAAGTTGGGGGTGGTGGGCTTAATCTGGATTAACCAATAAATAGCAAATTGTAACTGTTAATGTGGGATAAATAAAACTAGCATTGTTACAGGCTCAATTAAAGATGTTAGCAAACCAGATAACAGCATTTTGAATCCAATGTTTTTACACAAATGCTCCATAGCACTTAGAATAAAAAGATAGCTGAATTATTTATCTCACAGAGGAGAATATAGACTATATTTGCATAACTGAAGCCATGGGAATGAAGAATTATATAAGACTCTTTCGAGATATAGAATAAAGGGATATTCAACTTTATTCTATTACAGCGTAGAGGAAAGAAAGGTAGGTGGTGTGCCAGCTTTTATGTTAAAGCAATTACAACCCGTACTATTGAGTGACGATAAACTTAGTATGAAATGTATTCAATGTGGTAGAATAATTCCTTTATACACATTATTCACAAATTATGCTCTCAAGTCTCTTCCTAACACAAAAAACCATAATTAGATGCTGAAATTGTAAAAGAAATAAACTTAGTGAATAGAAAAGTACTATAGTAAAAACTATAATTTGTATTATAGAGTCTTAACCTCAATTAGAAATATTCATAAATTGTATATAAGATTACTTTTTACCAGATGTCCAAGACACAAGATACGAATAGCGACTATTAAGACTTATATTAAGTCTGATAAAAGATGGCGGATAAGTTTAGAGTGAGTAATTTGATTATTTTGTGATATATATTGAATTTATAATGATGTATATCATGGCAAAGCACGTTAATAAAGGGAAAGCTCTAGATTCGAAAAATGGCGATTTTACCCAAATTTCTGAGACAGCTTAGATATAAATGACTGGGATTTAAAAAAAAAAAAATAAAAATGAGTTAAAATTTAAACTTGACTTTTATTGGAACATTTTAAACAAATTTAATATATTCATCAGTATGTTTTAAAGATTAAACCCATTAGAAGGTGACGAAGAGAAAAAACCTGTTTGGTTGAATAGAGAGATAAGAGAAAATTAAAGAAAAGCGAGATGTTTTAAAATATTCGAAGCGATAAAATGTAATAAGCGAAAGATGATTTAATTAATAGAAAGATAAGAAATGACACTATAACAGTCATAAGAAAGGCAAAGAAGAGCAGAAATTAATTTTGCAAGGAATAGCAATATGACCTAAAAAAGTTCTTTAGCTTTTATAAATTTAAATAAAGAAACAGACATTGGTCCAATTAAAATTGACTGAAAATATTTAGTGAGTTCATTAAGAGTGGTCAAACATTTTTCAAATGTCTGTATTTTTAGCATCCAGATTAGACAAGAGAAAGAGAATTACAAAATAGCTTCAGAGACTAATAGTCTTGTATGAATTGTAACAAATAGACTTAACAGATTTGAATTTATGTAAAAGATATTAAACGTTATTAGATCATATTGACTCACTAAAAGCTGCACCAGCCTTGGTAAATATATTGTAGGAAATTTCTGAAAGAGGGTGAGATAAGTTAGCATTGCACAAAGCACTGCTATTTGATATTTAAGCGATCCTAATACATTTATTGAGAGGACCAGCAGACTGGAAAAACAAAGCATATGTTTGCCTATTTATAACGAACGGTCAGTAGGAGATTCTGGGAAATTATAGGCAGTTACGCTTAATCTACTGTAGTAAAGGTCTGACAAGTTACTGAAAGTTTCAATATAGAAAATAAATTCGACACTAACATTGTTATGACTAACCCAGATGCGTATTCAAGAAAGGGATCGGTCATCTGTCAGACAAACACGATTTAATTTATAGGAATACAATTACTGAACTGAAGTGACCGAAAGGAAAAGATCAGTTGAATTTATATATTTGAACTATTAGTAAAAGCTTTTGAAAGGTTCACAACATAAAGGCTGTGAAAAAAGTGTATTGCCAAATGTTAGATATAGTCCGAATAGGTACACTAGTGGATTACAAGGAGTGGTCTGTCGATAAAAAACAGTTAGATGTAAAAACTACATGGGAATAATAATTCATGGGAAATAGTGAGAAGATGGGGTTTCCACAGATCTACCGTACTGCGCGGCACTGTGTTCCTAACAAATATATATGATTAGACCAAGGGACTTAATGCAATGCTTCTAAGATGCAGATGTACTAAAGTGCACCTCGTGAGGATAGCGAACTGGATGCATAAAGATTACCAATTATCTGTGATAAATTCTTGAGAGTGGCAGATAAGTGGCAATGAATTTAATAGTAAAAAGGTGTAAGGCTCTTCACCTAGGTTGCTCAAATAAAAGTTTAATACGATATGAATGGAGAATGGCTTGAGTTGTGACCAAGAAAAAGATTATAGATGTGATTTAAGCGGTAATTGATACTATATCAATCGTTTGGGAGCTAGAAATAGATCAAAATAGTGCTGGGACATAATTAATCGCATGTTGTTTACCAAGACGAAGAAGATAATAAGTAAACTGAATAAAATAGCTAATGTGAGGCCATAAGAGTATGTGCACAAAGGTTGGGCCCTTATTAAAGAAAAGATTTACTTAGATAGCTAGAGAGAGTGCAACGACTTAGCGTAGCAAAACAGACATGAATCTGGGTATTCGCATTAAAGCTATGCGGAGAGCTGAAGGAGTTAGAATACTGTTTTCCTGTAGGAAGGCTATTCTCAGAGGACATGATACAAATACAAAAATTAATATTGATAACCCTAACGAGACAATCAAAATTTAATTAATAGATAAGGACAATGGAAGCAGTGACCAGGACGCAAATAATACGAAAATTAAGAAGAAAGGCATGTCATCTGATATAGAAGCATGCACATTTCAGTAATAGGGTTGTAATTTTGGATGGTCTGCAAGGAGGTGTTGAGTGTTTACTCGATCTGAATTTAGAAACGTTGATTCCATTCATGGATTGGTTGAGTCCATCATAGTAATATATTGACGAAAGCCAAATTGGGGTTTTTATACTATAGCAGTTATTTGTAAGATGCATGTTGACCATCTTAGTGATTAATGCTGTGATGGTTTGAAGTATCAGAATATTTATATATCATTAAGTTTTGACTAAGCAAAATTGGTGCACTTGTTGTAGTTACAACAAATTACCAAGCCATAGGTGCTTGTGGAATTGCTGAGCATGTTTGGTAGAATGGTCGCTGGGCGCTCTCGACTGGCATGTGGTGCTTTATTCTCTATATTCCTAATGTTCCTAATGTTCCTAATGTAATGCTGACTATGGTAATATGTACAACCCTTAGGCATGTTAGTCACAGGATCTCATTGGAGGTGGTTTACTTGCCTTGAGCTCGTGATATTCTGAAAAGCAGTATTTTGTCTGTATGGAGAGGATGGCATATGCCCCTTGTTGGGAGGTCTCAAAAAAATTTTATTTAGTTATTTACACTGTAAGGAGTAGCTATGTTTGGTCATTCATTCAGGTATGCACTTGCCAATATTTTGTATTCTCAGGAGACGTTATTTTCAACCTATGAACCATTTTTTTGACTTGGTTCATTTTTTAATTAATTGTCCCACATTTTAAAACAAATGAACAATACAGATTTTGATGCTTATTTTAGGACATATTAGTAAAAATGATTGGATAGGTATATGGATGGTTTGGGTATCATATAATATAGGTATATAGCCTATTTTGACTAAGCCAAATCATTGGTTTTTTAGTTAGTAGTTATTAAGGTTAAACTGCATATTATTATTATAAAGTTATTAAAGCTTGTAGTGTGGTTAGCAGTACTTTAGCAATAGTTTTTTTTCTTTTAGTTGTAGATTTTGTGTATACTATGTAAGTTATTGACAAACCCTAGAGTGCTTTGTGGATTTGCATGAGCATGTATTAGACTTTTGTGTATATTTTGCATATTATTATATGAAATTAGAACATTAGAAATATAGAGACAGTAAGAAGCCACATGGGCCTATCGAGACTGTCCCAGTCAACTCACTAAGCAAACATGCTCATGCAAATCCACAAAGCTCCCTAGGGCTTGTCAAATTACTGTAACTAAAAATCCACCAATTTGGCTTAGTAAAAAAAAAAAAAAAAAAATGATATATGATACCCAAACCATCCCCATACCTTAACAATTAAGTTATGGTCACACATGCAAACTAACATTAATAACTACTGTAACTAAAAACCCGCCAATTTGGCTTCGTCTAAATATATATATTATATATGATACCCAATCCATCCATATACCCATCCACCCCTTTCTTAAATGTTGCAACTGAGTCACACTCAACAACCTCCTGTGGCAAACCATTCCAAAATTTAACAACCCTATTGCTGAAAGAATGCTTTCTTATATCAAGATGGCATGCTTTCTTCTTAATTTTCTTACTATGCCACCTGGTCTCCGTCTGTGCTCTACTATGAAGAATTTATTGGTCTCTGTATTATCAATAGATGTAAAAATTTTGTAGACTTGTATCATGTCCCCCTCTGAGAAATCGCCTTTCTCAGAAAACATTCCCTAACTCCTATCAGCCTCTCCTCAATAAGCTCGTACCCCCTTAAACCCAGAAAATCTCCTTGTTCCCCTACTGCAACTCTATAGCATATATAAAGTCTTTCCTTTAAATAAGGGGCCCAAACTTGTGCACAAGTACTCTTTATGCCTAACATAGCTATTATACAGTTTACTGTACTTATTACTTCCTTGCTCCTTGTAAACAATGTTCGATCTTTATATAACGCTCCCAAGCACTCCCTAGCTTAGCTTTATTCCTTGCTTCCCAAACACCTGATTAGCGTACTTTCAATCTGCTGCTATAATCCCACCTAAATCTTATTTCATTGGTCACAGACTCACTCAATCCTGCATTCAGAATGGTAGTTAAACTGGTATTGGTGCAAGTAGGTATTGAACACCTTAAACTTTTATTAACGATGTAAAATCTTTTGCGAAGTATATCTGTTTTCGAACAGTAATGATCAGAACTAAAAGATCAATTTTTTGAATCTTTATACATCCTTCCTTATTTCTAAACTGAGGTGGCCCAAAAAAAAAACCCTTTTTTGGTAATCATTCTGCAAACTAGAAACCTTGCATTTAAGTCCCTAATTTCTTAAAAATCACATTTATATATATGAGCGAAGAACAATAAGTGGCCGCAGCATCTGAAAACCTGTGGGAAGTCACCAACTCTTTCAACTATTTCCCATGATGAACTTATTGGGCCATTTTAGTTGTACACACCTGTTTTCTACTTCCATCAACCATCTTTAATATCAACCATGGTACCACTCCACCTATAGCCACATTGGAATAACTTCTTTCAATCAGCCTTAAGTTTCTAGACCAACTTATAAAGAAGTTCTTTCGGAATGTCCACATATATAAATTCAACATGTCATAATCGGTCAATGCAGTCAGTAATGTGTATGTATTCCATAAATTCTAAAACGGTTGTCTGACATGACCTACCTTTTCTGAAGACGTGCTGGGAGTCATACAATAACCTTGATCTTCTCAAAATATCTCTCCTATGTGACGCCTTTCAGCAACTTTCCAGAACCTTTAAAATCCAGTTGAGTTAAGCTAAACTGCTATAATTTCCACAATCTCCTTACTACCTTTCTTAATAATAGAGGCACACACATATGCTGGGTTTTCCAGTCATTGCTGTACCCGTCACCAAATGTTATAAGATCGCTTAAAAATTCAAATCAGTGCCTTTGCAATGAGGTACTAACCCTCCTTCAAATTCTACATATATACCATCAGGGCCCTGCAGGCTTTTACTTGGATTCAATATGTCTAGGTATAAAAAAACGTTTAAGATATCTTTTACGTCAAATTCAATACTCTGTAAGTCTATGTTGTTACTATGCATAACAAAAAACCTATTAGTCTCAAATATAAAAACTATTATCTCTAATCTTTCCTCAGTAAATACTGAAGCAAAATTAAGCATTAAAAATGTTGACCAACTCCTTATCTGAAACTCGAACTAAATTTTTCCCTCCACAGCAATTTTAAATTGACGGACAATTGTCCTAATTCCTTACTTTAAATTTTAAAAAGTAAAAGCGTAAAAAAACTTTTATCTTCAGGTCTTATCTTACTATTCCTTGCTAAGAATATTTAACTAGTTAAGTTTTGTTTCTATTTTTTCCTATAAATTTTTCTTCTAAACTCATCTTTCTTTTTCAAATTATTCGCAATTTCTCATTATCTCTTCTTATCTATTTTTATCTCTTTATCTCTCCTTGTCACATCTTATTTCCCCGTGTTTCTCCTTATCCCTTATCTTGTTATCTTATTATCTTTTCGTATTTCACATTATCTCTTCTTATATTTTGTTTTCTCTCCTTATCTAGTCGTTACTCTGCTTATCTATTATTTCTCGTCGCCGTATCTTTCATTTAATATTCTTATCTTTTCGTATCTCTTTTTATAACTCCTTATCTCCTATCTCTTTCTATCTCTTTCTATCTCTCTTTATCGTATAATTAAGTAATGTCAATATATGTGCAATTCAGTGCTGCTATTTTGCTGCTTTTGTCTCATAAAAATTTGCTGTGTTTGCATTCCTTAATTATTCATTAATTCCACTTTTAATTTGCACAATTTCTGTTTTTTTATGGTTTGTAGAGGGGGTCACAAGGAAAAGGGAGACGAGTGGAATTAATGATAACGATTTACATATTAACCCATACCGCTACCTATATATAATTAACATAGCGGATTCGAATTGAGATTTTAATGGAGAAAATGAGATAAATTTATTTGTTTCCCTATATGATAGCGATAGTTCTTTTTATATTCAGAGAAGAAACCAATAAAATAAATAATAATTTGAACTTTTGGAAAATCTATAGACGCTGTCAGAAATAAATGAAGGAGATCTCTATTTATTATAATTTTTCAAGAGCTAGTTGGATAAGTTATTTTTGTAATATACTCGTTTATATCAAATATTTTTTAAATGTTATTTTTTGTAAAACTCTTTGAGTTGTCCACACATGCTGAACAGTGTAAAATAAATCAGTTTTATTCACATAACTTAGGATATTATTCGATTTTCCAATTAACTTCTCCACTGCTTAAATTTATTTCATTTACATGCAATTAAACTATTTATCCAAAAACTTACAATGAGAAATGGAGGTATGACCACTGGCCATAAGTCCATCACAGTATTAAAGTCTCTCCTTAATTCTATTTTCTCTAGCGATAATATTTTTAGAGGTAACTAAGTTAAAAAAAACAAGTAATAAAAAGGAAGACATTGCACGACGCCTATTTACCTCGGAAACTCGATTACTGTCGTATCATATAGTGGCGATTTTACGTAAAGCCCAAAATAATGACTCAACGGTTATTAGAATCCACATTTATTATATATTACGCTTTATAGAAACATTCAGTTAGCGTTTAATCTTTATCTATAGTGACTAATGTGGATGTGAGTCTGCTTAGACGCCTCGTTAGGTTGTCGGTTATTGACACGAAATAACCTTACTTTATATATCATTTTCATGAAGAATGGATTTTTTACATTTTTCAGTTCCTTAAAGCGAGTTTATTATTCAATGAAATAAAATAAAAAACTATTTAACGGAGTCTACGTAACTATCTGCGAATGACGCATAAGGTTAATCGTTGGGTGTCGTGATAGTGTAGATATGCGTAGGTATAGAATCAAAACTGCGGTCGCTTTAGACTGTCGATCAGTCTTTCGAAAATGGTGATTACTGTTCTCGGTACTAATGTACGCTATATAACTAGTTACTATCGGATAAATTTGAGGGATAAATATTAATAGGAGTAGATATTATCGATAAAGTTCGGTCTATATCCAAAACTGTATTTAAAATCTTAGATTTGCTTTATCTAGACAGGTTGATAATTTATTAGATGACTGTGTGTCCCTGTGAGATAACGTGTGTACTATTTGTGATGTCATAATCTGAGTGCGACATAGTTATATATCTAGAGATCAGTATTTTTTACCACCGATAAAATAATAAAGTCTAGCGTAATACACGATTATCGATTATTTTTTTTTTACTTTGTTTTTTCTTATAACGCTCTATATTACCTCTCTGATGATTAGCAAGTGTGTATATTTCAGTGTACAGTTCGGTGAATCTTTTTGGCCATCTGTATTTTAGTCTCCTTAAAAAGTCTTGATGCGATTTTAATCATCAATGCGATATATTAGATAGTAGTCATACTTAATAAGAAATCGCTGTAATAGAGCTATATATACACTTCTCTCCAGGTGACAGTATTCGCTATTTTTGGTTTCCCTCAAGATAATACGTACCAGCTTGACGTTTCTATCGTAATGACCGAGCCGAACCTCGGAGGGATAAATCAAGGCCGGTTTAATCGATGGCGTCACTATATTATTCATGACGGTAGTCTACTGGACGTCACCTGGAATCCATAAATTGCGCTCAAGCGACCAATGTGCAGGTGACTTATTCCACGGCGGCTATGCACGAACTATCGTAAGCGGTAAATAAGTGAAATAGAAGTCTTGGATCATACTTATATAATTTAATATTATTTGCATTTTATTTTTTATACTTCATTGTCATAAATTTAATTGTTTTATACTATTTATCTATCTATCTGATCTAATCTATCGTATGTCTATCTAGTCTAATTTCTATTCATGGTGTGTGCTAATTCATTTCGTATATCTATTACTATCTATTGGGCTTTCTTTATGCTATATTTCTAATTCTATTTCTCTTATCTTATTTATCACTATTTTATCTATTACTGACAATATCATAAATCATTATTTCTATTTGCGTTTCTCCAGATCTGTTTATACTTATCTACTCTGAACTCTATATATAAATCTAAATCATAATTGTAATACGGTTCGATGTATGATCCTGTACTAGCAGTATATTGGCTATCATATCTATCTATCTGAGGTGGACTAGTTACGTAAGATGAGCAAATTCTTAGTTGCTATCTATCTATCTATCTATCTATCTAATCTATCATCACTGATACTACCTATCTTCAGTGCATAAATACTAATACTGATATCCATGTCTTATTTATGTTTTGTTTACTATATGATATATTATAATCTATCTATCTCTAACCTTTCTTTTATATCTATATATTAATAATATGTATATATATTATATATAATTATATTAATTAATATATATATATAATTATATATTATATATATAATATATTATATATTTAATAATATTAATATTATATATTAATATATATATTATATTAATATATATATATATATATTATCTATATATATATATATATATATAATATATATATTTTATAATTATATATATATATATATATATATATATATATATTAATAAATTTTTTATATAAATATATAATTATAATATATATAATATTATATATCCAATTATTCTATTCTATCTAACAGTCCATCTGAATCGGGCGTGAGCCCTGCGCCGAAGGCGCTCAATAACAAGCCTATTTAGGTTTTGTGACTTGTAATTTTAGAATTTAATTTAGCTACGTAAGCTGATATTGTTTGAGTTTAGTATTTAATTAGATTATTTTTCGTTTTTGTGTTAAAATTTGCGTTGTATCATTTTGGATAAACAAAAAAAAATCTATATGTATATATAATTATTATTTGTACTCAAAATGCATGACTAAATCAGTAAAGGAGGTTTCATATATAATATATGATCAATTTATTATCTATTATTTTATATAATTAGATATTAAGTAACTAAGGTTAATATAAATAATCTATATAAGTGTAGTTATATAGGACACTAGATTATTTATATATCATTTATTTGTTATTTTACCTTTAATATTTATTTATTATATTTAAAAAGATATACGATTGTTTATATTTTACTATATCCATATCTGATGGTATTAAAAGTGTAACTTAAGAATAAGATACTTCATTAAATACAAACAAAGATGGATCCATATATATATATCAAAGTTCCAAAGGAATTCCAGCCTCAGTATCGGGGTTAATATAGACCGTATTATATAATAGTAGGTATATATATAGTTATATTTAGTTGTATTATTATTTATAGATGTGACCTCTTTTTAAAGTCAAAAATTGTCGCTCGAGTTTGGAAAGGAATCCACCAAAGTAGTTTTTCTTATTATTGTTTTGAATGAGGTCTCAAAAGTTTGAAGTTTTTTGTTATTAATATTAGTTATATATTAATAATGTATGTATGACTATGCTCGCTTATCAATATTAATTGGAATACTGGTATGGGAGTACTTACTCACCTAGAAGTTTTACGTTACTACTTAACAGAGAAGGAGGTGATTATTTATCGAATTTAAATTTGTCGCATAATCGATTTTGCGCGACTGCTATAGAATGATAAAACTTTATATTGTTAGTTAAAGTATAATTAGTGAATTTTTATTTTAGCTTGAATAAATAAAAATAAAAAATATGAGTTTAATAATTATATTTTTATGAAATTTAATTGTGATAATACACAGAATTAGGCATATATATATCTTGATTACATAAATAATAGTTATATTTCATGCCTAGTTCACCTCTAAGTGCTATTCATTTAGGTTGGTTGAACATAATTAATTTGTATTTTGGGGATAGCTCGACTTTAAATTGTCGCGTAAGCGAATAAAAAATAAAGAATTAAATTAAGTTGGTATGCTTATTTTTTTTAGTTAGAATATGTTGGAACACTTAGTTTATTAGAGGAAATGTGGTATCACTTATTAAATATATTTAGAATTTATATTTTTGTCACGTAAGGCGTTTTGAGATTTAAATTAATATTATATGCAGTGATCGCGTTCGGTTTCTAGCTTCAATAACTTTTTAGCCTAATTTATCATCTAAAGAATCAATCTGACGCGACACAATACACTTTATAAATAATAGAGGTTTTGCAGGTAGATTATCATAGTTAATTTAGAAGTGAAACGAGGCACCTTTCAGACGACAACACGACCAAACACAAAGGTAACATTTTAATAATATTCTGTGTGAAAAGTTTTAACTTTCTCATCCGCATGATCTACACCATATCTTAAATTTTTCGTTATATCCTACTATTAGAAATTTAGGGTTGAATTTCCACATACGCTAACAAATTTCTGGTTAGGAGTCTATAATTCATATCGTTTTTTAAGTTAAAGGTCGATATTTAGGACACTTATATACCGCACTTGTGCCAGTTTTTGTGCGCTACTTACGCGTAAATTTTCTTTGAAGTTGAGCTTGGAATGCGCGTAAAGATCGCCCATGTGGTTAATACCGTCAAGAACCCGGGTGACAGTTAGCGCTTGACAATCGTTAGACGGGTGAAAAATCTAGGTTCACAAACCCGATATAGGGAAAGTAAAAAAAATTCAATTTTTTTTATGAATTTCTCGCTAAGGTAGCGCTCTGTAAATTGATCGAGGTCATTCCACAATCTATCTAAAATATTAGAGAAAATGCATTTATATTCATTGAAGGGGCAATTAGTCTACGTAGATTCTCTCGCTGAGTTCAAAGTTTGCGTTTTTTTAAGATATCTTATAAATTGAAGTTTTTTATATATTAAAAAAATGTGAGAGAATGGAAATTCGGGGTGTCGGAATGTTCTAACCTTCGAGAACCCCGGATGATCTTAGATCGCAGACATTACTTATATGTGCCGCGCTCTGCTTATCTGCTCTTTTCGGTATCTAAACGACCGATTTAACATTCCTGAACAATATCCTAAATTACTCAGGAATTTCTCGCTAAGGTAGCCCTCTATAAATAGATCGAGCGCGTTAAACGATGGGCTGACATACCGATATTAACTCGATAGAGGTAAGAGATAGATACTTTTATTCTTCATATTTGGGATTAGCGTGTGCAAATTATTAGGTGAGCGGAAAATCTTAGCCCACAATCCAAGTAAGAGCAAAGTAAGAAAACTTTAATTTTTTTGATAAAATTAATATCGTAAGGAAAATTTTTATAAAAGGTATCTAAAATATTAAATAAAAAAAGGCATTTACATTCATTAAAGGGACAAATAATCGAGGTAGATTCTCTCGCTGAATTCAAATGTGGTGTTTATTTCAAGGTATCGTGTAAATGGAAGGAGTTTTTTTTTATCTTAAATTTGAGAGAATGGAAATTCGGGGTGTCGTATTGAGCTAACCTTCGAGAACCCCAAATGATCTTAGATCACAGACATTACTTATATGCGCCCGCGCTTCGCATGACCGCTCTTTTTGCAACTGAGACAACCGATTTTTCATTCATGAAAATAATCCTAAATTAAGTAAGAATTTCATGCTAAGGTAGCGCTTTGTAAGTAGTTGGGGCGCGTTAAACGGTGGGCCGACACACCGATATATTTAAAATATATTTTAAAAGTTTAATTTCTTTTTCATTAATAAGCAAAAAAATTTAAACAAAAGAAATATATTCCATTTATTTGTATTTAGCTTAGTTGACAAATTTAATCTCTTTACGCTTGACCTATTAAGAAATTAACATTCACGGCACAATAGGCTGAAGTACATATGAATTTCTCGCATAGGGAGCGACGAAACGACAGTCTCACGTTTTTTTATTTTATTTTTTTTTTTTTTTTTGTTTTTAGGAAAATATTTTACTTCAGTTACCTCTAAAAAATATTTATCATAGAAAATTGGTTTTAAGGGAGACTAATTAAAAAAAAAAATAATATAATAGTCTATAGGGAATTGATATATAATATTATAATTCTTATTTTGTTGGATTATCAAGCGAAACAAATTAAATAAAAGAAATATTTTCCGATTTAATAATATTTGGCCTAGTTTGCAAATTAAATTTAAAATACATTTTAGAAGTTTGATTTTTTTATTATGATAAGAAATTAACATTTCTGGCACAATAGACTCAAGCACATATGAATTTCTCGCATAGATAGCGCATTTAAAACTGCCCAAGAGCGCTAAATATGGGTAGGGCAGCACCAACCTTTTTACTTGAAAATTACACGAAGAAACATCGATAGGAAAAATTTAAATCGAAGAACAAAAATCTTCCTTTTTTATATATCTTTTTTTAAACTTATATAAAAAAGGAGGATATTCGTTTTTCGATTTAAATTATTATGATTTTATTACGTTATTTTTTAAGTGTACTATATATCTTATTGTTTTTTTTTATAGTCTCGTCTCCCTTAAATTTGTTTTTCTACGATAAATAATTTTTAGAGGTTTACAAGATTTTGGTTTTCAGAACGCGCGCATCCTACCATTCTGAGATAAAATATTAAATGTAAAAGAATAACAAATTTTAAAAACTGTTATGACAAATTAATAAAAATCCAAAGATAATAAATAAAAATAAAAATTTTTGAATTTTATATTTTTAAATGAAAAAGAAAGGAGCTACAACAAGTTGTGTAAACCCGCTGCAACGGAAAAAAGGAGATACTACAAAAAGAATATACGTCAAATTTAAAAAGGCGAGATTATGTCGAGGCGCGTTCCACATTTTTTGAGAAACTGATAGATAAACCCGTTGACGTTTCTAAGGAGACGTTCTATAATTCTGAGAAATATGAACGAGAATGAACGCGTAGTTAAAAAAGTGCGCGCATCTTACCTATTTAACACGATGCTGATTATAAAAAGGACCAATTCCGAAGAACGTGAACGAACGCGTATTTCGAAAAACGTGCTTCTATTTCATTAAGCGCGAAGATTATAAAAAGGGCGACTTCCGAAGAACAGGAATGAACGTATATTTACAAAACGAGCTATATTTTTACTTTTTTATTACATTATAATTTAACAAGCGATGCTGCTCGATATCGCTTGGAGATGACTATAAAAGCGGGCGAATTCTGAAGAGTACGAGATACGTAGGCCTTACGTTAAACAAAAGGGCCGAAAGACGCGTATTGTGAGAAAGTGTCGCAAAATCCTGGAAATAAAATGGCGTCTTTAAAAATAAATGTACAAAAATATTGATAGATAAATTAAATAGATTTGCCTAGCTCGAACTACGACAGCTCACGAATTAAAAAAATGCGTATCATTTTTTTTATAAAACAAATAACTATCCATTCATGCGACGCGAAAATAATTCTCTCATAAAAAAATTAAACGAAAATTAAAATATATATATTTACTAATAAATTTTTTATTTTTTATCAGGAGAGTTGACTATAAAAAGGGGCGAACTCTGAAGAGTAGGAGTCAGTTTATTTTGAAAGTGGAATTGAGCGGACGTGTTTCGCGCTTCTCTCAAGAAAGGCGCTTTCAGAATTACGGCGATTACGTAATATATTTATCAACTCAGAACACGAAGCGGGCTTTGGCGCTGGAGAAAATCATCGTCGTATCGGTTGAAACCTCTCCTTCCAAATTTTTGTTTTCCTCCAACAGCGATTAACTATGAAAAAGAAAAGCCTCTTTGCGAATTGATAAGGTATCATACATGTATCAAACCGCGGGTGAGTATATGTGATAATTCTCTTTTTCGCTTTTTAATAAATTTATATTAATATATAAATATTAAAAGTTAATAAATTGCGCTACGTCACTTTATACGCGACGCAGTTAATTGGTTATCTAGAACGAGCGTTTCATACCATCGAGTTTTCTTGTGGTTAGCGAGATATAATAAAGCGACGAACTCGGAAAAGATACGGTCAGTTTATTTTGAAATGTGGCAACATGAGCGGTTTCATGTTTCGTCATCTTTCGAGAATTTCACGCGCTCTTTGGCACCCGCCGAGTGAGTGTTTGTTGAATAATATGTTTCTCTTAAATTTATTTTATTTATTTATATATGACTATTAATATTGCAAATTATGGCTCTTCCCGTTAAAAAAATATACGAAAACGGATTTTTTTTCCTATATTTAGATAACATATTTTCGGACGTGCCTCCCTTGCTATCATCGTTACGTCCCGTCGTGGCGGCCGGGAATAATCTCTCTGATCTCTTCCTACACTCTCTTTTTTATTTTAGACTTCCTACTTCCGCCTAAAGTGTACGCGTTAAGCGAATTAGAAAAATAATATAACGCTTTTTCGGCGTTCGCTTACGTATCAGCTCGTGAAGGACGTTTCATAACGACGCGACGTACCTCATTCTGACGCATCACTCTCATCTCGGGGATATTCTGCACGCGCGCCCGGTTCGTTTTGCTACTATATGCGTTTATACGTAATAGACGCCGGTACTAACTCGCGTATTTATTTTAATAATTTTATATTATTTTATATATTTTTATGCGAGGCGATAAGGAATCGTATTCGATCGATGGTCGGGATTCTTCCGGGCTCCTGTGTATGTGTTAGTATATCTGTTAGCTATGTAATTAATTCTGAATCTGTAAATATTTTCATCACTTATTTAAGTTCGTTCTCTTCATCTCTTTTCCCGCAAGCATAACAACGGCAGACCACCGACAGGAGGGGTAGGTGTTATCGAAGGGCTAGCTAAAGCGATGACGTGAAGCGTCGTAGACGACCCGCGGCTAGTTATTACACACGTTTCTTTCCAAGAATAAAAAAGGGGTACGTTTAGAGGTTTGGCCTAATCGAGACAGAATAAACGGTCTCGGCGGTAAAGCAAGCTGCGGTGTGGGTTATATACGTTCAAGACAGTGCGACCGAATCACCGAAAGATCAAGAACTTAACCAGGCCAACCGACGACTGTGGTGTCTCTCGGAGTACACGAAGGTGTGATTTTCGAGTTTTTCTGGAAGGAAAGATGTATTCGCGGTTGGTTCTCTGGTTGGTTCGGCCTTCGTGTTATTTATTAACTGAGAGGTTTCGGATAATTATATTTTGGGTAGTCGGTACCGCGGAAAGACGTGTGTGGCCGTGCCGGACTAGCAGAGCAGTCTTTTATTTTTCGTCGTTCCATTCGTTTTCTCTCTGGGTTTTGTTTTTTTTTTTTTTTTTAATATCATATATTTTGGTTTTAGGTGATTTGTGGTTACTTGTTATTTATCTCCACTTGATAAGCTCGCGTGTTTTTTTTAGTTTAAGGAATAGTTTTTTTAGTTTTAAGTATATATTTTAGTACTCTTGCATTCTTTTTTTTAGTTTTACACGGAATATTTTTTTTACGTTTTAAGAAATAAGTAGATCACAATTTTTTATTACATTTTGATTATCAAATATAACTTATCTCATCTCCTCTAATTTACAACTTTTCTGACTCTGCAATAGGAACCATAAATTTTAACACTGGAAAAATTATCTCTTTTTTTAAACCGTCTGTAGAGATACAGTTGGTTGGGCTATTTGTCTGGACTTTAGGTCCTGTTGACGTTTCTCTAGTAACAATCTTATTCGGATTTTTGCTATGGCTTGAGGGGATGAGGGAAGGACTATGAGTTAACTCGCTAGAGGAAGAAATGGTTACCACACCACTTCCCTAAATGTACGCTTTGATTAAAAGATATGGCATATAGTAGCGGCGCACAGAGTCGGTTTGGGGTGATGACGTGTCCTAACATTGAGTGCTAGTATATAATATAAAATAAGGATAAGCGGATATGTCTGATACCTTCTTATTAGGGACGAGTGAGGGTTGCGTTTCTAATTTGCTGCTGTATTTTGTGTTTGCGTTCGACTATAGGCATGTCGTGGAACCTAGAGGCGGTTTCTGGCCAGTATTTATAACCGCGCTCGTTAAACACTGTTTTTCTAGTATATAATATCGATTTAGTTTCTTTTGCGGGAGATTTCTAAAGCCACCTCTGCAATCGGTAACTGAGAGGCCAAATGTAAGCTATGGAGATTCGCTGATAGGGCGAGAAAGCCTCCGGCAGAAAAAATGGGAAAGTAAAGGGGATTACGAGTACCACTCCATAAGAGCCCAAATAGCCAAAGAAGGATGTAAAACGACGAGAAGAAGCAGGCCCGGTGTCCTATTAAACTGTTTAGCGGATAAGAGAAATACTTTGCAATCTACCAGGCTTATATTTCTCTTAGCAATGTTCTAGTTTGGAATGTTACGAATATTAGCTATAAGAAGTTGATTGATTTGAATGTAATGTTTAGGCTAGAGACTTCAGATCCATTCTCCTCACCCAAGAATCAGCGGGAATGAGAGATATCAAAAATGATGCTCCCGCCTCGTGCCGGAAAGGAGAAAGTGTGCTAATTAAGTCTCAAATTGTTTAAGTTGAATCATATGTGAGAAGTGGTCCAAACTTTTTCATAAAGGTATTTCTCTCTCTTCTTTCGTCACGTAGGATTAAAGCCTGTCAAAGATGCTCCTCCAGGGAGAACTAGGGTTAATAGGGAAAATATATGACCTTCTCTTCAATATTTCTTTGGTGCGCTAGATTTTGGGCTTTCATTTTTTTATGATATTAGTAAATTCACCCAATATGCTCGTGGAAAATTAAAATATTTTTTGAATTTTGTCACTCATTTTTGATCCAAAGTTTCGAGGAGTTTGGAGAGTTTCTTTTCTTAATACCCGTGTCGCGCTTTAACTCATTTTATTTTTTCTGTTCCATAGACGAAAACATCAGTCTCCTATTTTGAGAGTTTTCCGGGACACGAAGGCCGTGGGAAGAGAATAAACGATTAAAGAAGCATTTCGGAGCTAAGAAACAGATCAGAATCAGAGTAACACGGAAAGTTAATCGTATAGTTGAGATAGTTAGTGATAAGGTAGTGCATATAGTTTTGGTTTCATGTGTTTGGTTCTTATTTTGCTTTAAGTATGATTTTTAAAAGGTTGTGACTGTTCCGATAATTGGTTGTATTGTTAGAGAACTGTTAGACCATTGAGTTGGCGAATAGTTCAGTAATTTTTTATTCGCATGTTTGTTCATTATTTTGTTCTAAATATGATTTTAAGGAAGTACTTTCGACAATATTATGTTTAGATGAACTTTTCAGGAGTTTTGGCGAATAGTTCAGTAATTTTTGTTCATATTTTTGTGTCATGATTATTTGTGTCATATTCTTGTTTTAAGTACATTTTAAGGAGGTACTTACGATGAACGACTATGTTGGGCCACATGAAAAGTTTTGGAGGGCAATGAGCAAGTACGAAGGGGACAGTGGTCTCTTCTAAGTTGCCATCAAGTCTCTCAAGCCAATATAGGGGATAAGAAGAGTGGTGACGCAACCGCTAGACATAGAAGAGGGCTAAAAGCTATTTCTTTTCCTTGTCGACGATGAGCCGATGCTCTGGGACCAGGGAACAGATTGTGGGGACCAGTAAGGGGGTCTTGTTTTCTGTTATCTGGGTAAGAGTCTTAAGAGTAAGAGCCTTATATATCGTAGTTGGATGGTTGTAGGGGAACAAAAATCCACGAAAATATTAAATAATAATTCCAAGCTAGAAATGAAGTACAGTTGTAAAATATAGATTTTAAGGTAATTAAGTTTTTAATTTTTTAACTCGCTTTTCGTAACAAAATTGCTAACCCTTTGTTATAAAACCACCAACATAAATTGTTTCAATTTAGGATACCACTTTTGAAATTTCATTTAAG
>JABUQX010006481.1:25000-27107 GCA_015478945.1 Trachelipus rathkii | reverse complement strand
AACAACACAACCAAACAACGTTAATCATTACTGATATACATCATTGTAAGATAATCCTTCGAACTCAATGGCAATCATCTCATTTCATCAGTATCAACAGGTCCAACTGAATCCCATCAGGAGCATACCCCCTCGCGGTGGTTAAGGCGCTTGCTGGATGGCAACCATTGCGCCACAACAAACAGTAGTCCCCACCATTACGCACAGTAGTCTCAATTCTATAATACAGTATTCTCTCATTTCTGATTGTACATTAACAGTATTCTCATTTCCATTGCACATTAACACTATTCTCATTTCTATAGGTTAAGCAGCTTATTCTCAGATCTCTAAAACAGGTGAAATAAATATTGTCACCGAAATAATATATATACTACATATTTAATAAAGAAAGAAATATTTTTAAGTTAAAAACAAAATCTTCTGATGCAAGCTGGCCGGCCATTTACGCAAAAACAATTATTGCATCTTTCAGTCCAGCGTAATCCCCGACAACCTCCTGAAAAAAATCATTCATACAATAGAGTATAATATATATATATATTATATTATTATTACATATATAGATATATATATATATATATATATATATATATATATATATATATATATATAATATATATATATATATATATATATATATATATATATATATATATATATATATATATATATATATATATATATATATATATATATGTTTACGTCTATAAAGATATGTATCATTTGAGCAAGAAAAGTTAAAATTCAACTTTAACTTCAAATATAGTTGTAAGATCTCTCCTACAAACACACCCAACACAATTGATTTATAGTTCTGCTCACACTGCACCGCACCACCAATGCATCTCATGGCAAAGAAACTGGAATAAAATTGTGTGCAACACCTCAAAACCTGTCCGGTATGTCGGCCAACCCTATATCAGCACGCAACAAATGTACAGGAACGAAAATACAGATAGAAAAGAGTTGAAATTAGGCAATAAAAGATATATTTTCAATATTAACTAACTAGCAAATACATCAAATAAATATATATATTTTACAAAATTTCATGAAGAAAAGAAAGGGCATTTTTTTAATTAAAACAAAACTTCAAAAGGGAACGCTATTTGAGTACCAACACAATCAAATGTTCAACCTTAATCCTCGACAATTTCCCAGAAAAATACATAAACAAAGTTGTAGAGCGAAGATAAAACAACGAAACAGCCAAATGAGGATACATAAGCACAAAGATGAAGGAACCAGGATTATGGGAATTTGCATTAAAGACGAAGGATGCATCAGAAAAGAATGTACAAGACCGAGAATACTAGGCATGTACTGGTACCAAACTAGATCATGTGGTATGTACTGTGCCAACAATGACCATTTAGGTACTGGCATCAAACAACAATAAACTTCCTTTTCAACCACCGCTGCAGGTGTCAAATATCCAATAATTAATTACATTGTCAGCGCCTAATTTCGTAGTGAAAAGGTGTAGTAGAATAACACAACATTATGAGAAATGTACTAAGCTAAATTGTGTGTTCAATTTGATAATTTATTTTATTAGTGATTTTTAAAATTTTTTTTTTTTTTTTTTGTTAAATTTTCATTATAATATGTTAAGAAAAAAAATTATAATATAAAAAGGAAAAAAAATATGTTTCTCCTGTCAGAGTAATGAACTAGATTTCAATCATAAAAAGAAGGAATGAGGGTGATTAGCCATCATTGCTGCAATGAAATGATTGAATGAGGGACACTAGTTATGGAACTTCAGTCTGCATAATTAATTTGAACCTTGCTTCCTCCCTAAAATTTAACAAAACCTTTGAAGACAAACTAGAAAAATTCACATTTAATTCTTCAAATTTTTTCAAGAAAAAAACAATATTTCCTAATAAACCTTGCAAAGCATATTCGGATTATCAAACATTCAAACGTTTTGATTATATATGCCTCACAAACCTTAAGAAAGCTAATGTTTATTTCAAAGCATTCAGAAATATAAGTTAAGGATCACGAAATCGCATTTAGAAATCATGATATATTCACCAAAGTATACTTTGAAAACACAGATATAAGTCCACCATTTAAATTGCTTTCAAGCTTACTT
>JABUQX010006481.1:20000-22500 GCA_015478945.1 Trachelipus rathkii | reverse complement strand
CTTAGAAACGTCAGTTGAATATTTATCACTTTCCATGTCATTCATCTATGAACGAATCTAGTTTATTATTATGAGGAATTGGAATGGAGAATGTTTCAACAAGTTTTACTGTTCTTCGTGTCGAACCCAAATTTGGATATACAATTGATGTTTGTTCTTGGCAGATAATCCCAATAAGTTAACACTACAAAATGAACAGCCTTGATGATCGATGATCTCTCGACTTCCTCCATATCACAGGTATGGCAAATGACACTGTAGTTTGCTTTTTGGAAAACCAACCGCGTAATCTATTTGAACTGCAAGAACATATTTGATGTGAAGAGTATGGTTTATGTTGGTCACCTAAATAGCAACCAATGTTTAGCTTGTATGTTTTCTCAAATGTCGGTTGTAATATTTTGTCGATGTCATTTTTGTAAACTGGTTGCATAAGTACCAAAACTTCTCGTGGTCATTCTTGGATTGTCGAGGCGTGTTGACTAATCTGAGCAAAATATAAATTAAAAAAATGTACACCGACTTGACACAACAAGATCATGGACTAGACTAATATTGACACAAAGAATGACAAAAAGCACGGCGTTCTTGCACAGTTAACTACGAGTATATATATATATATATATATATATATATATATATATATATATATATATATATATATATATATATATATATATATATATATATATATATAAATATAAATATATATAACTATATATATATATATATATATATATATATATATATATATATATAACTAACATATATATATATAATTAAATCTATAATATAGATGGAGCCTGAAGAACAATGCTCCCAGACGTAAAAGTTAACACCTGAAGAACATAGCATGTATAATTAAGATAATTGAAATAAACGTGATTAAAAAAAAAATTAAAACAAAAACAAAAAAACAAAAACAATCATAATATGATTGTGTTTATTTCATGATTATGATTAATTGAAAAAATATATTTGAAAAATCTCTCTCTCTCTCTCTCTCTCTCTCTCTCTCTCTCTCTCTCTCTCTCCGTGAATGCTTTCAGGATTAAATCATATTTTTTCTGGCTTCCCTCCTGTTATCTATGTAACTTAAATGCACAAAAGCAAATCCAATTTAACGCTACACAATCAGGGCATATATCTTTAACCACAATTTGCAAAGTTATGACAAGTTCTCGTTTTAAAAGCACGTATTTTGTTAAGATACCACAAGATAACTGATAATTAACATATTCCATATATTCAATTATAAAATATTTAGATTTCTTGAAATTACATATTAGATAATTTTGAGCGTGACACCAAAAGGTACGTGACATGCCCAGTGTGAATTGAGCTATAAAATCATTATTTAATATTTGCAATTGATGAATTTGAGAAATCCGCGAAATTCTAAATGAATTTGATCTAAATTTAATTAAAGGAATGGCTTTCAAAACAACTTTGAGCTACGATCGTAATTCACAAGATCTTATATTCGTCATATATATATATATATATATATATATATATATATATATATATATATATATATATATATATATATATATATATATATATATATATATATATATATATATATATATATATATATATATATATAAATATATGTATATATTATATTTATATATATATATATATATATATATAGTATATATATATATATATATATATATATATATATATATATATATGCTATATATATATATATATATATATATATATATATATATATATATATGAGCTTTTCGGTTTCTTGTTCCCAGTCCTTTGTTAAAAAATGAATTAAAGACGATTTATTTTGTTTATATGTGTTTATTTTTATTTTAAATTATTTTCAATGAAAAAACGTTTCTAAAAAATCTTAAATCTAGCATTTTGGGGCATTTTCCTGCTAACTTAATCAAACCAAACCTAACCTTCTAAAGAAATGCTAAAATCTAGCAGGAAAAATACCAAAATGCTAAATTTGGTATTTTACTTTTTATTATCAATATTGAAAATCATTTAAAATACAAAATTTAACATATATAAACAAATAAGGAGCCTTAAACCTATTTTTAACAAAGATATTACTGGCCAGATGAAACCAAAAATTTATATATATAAATATATATATATATATATAATATCTTTAAATATATATATATATATATATATATATATATATATATATATATATATATATATATATATATATATAAATAATATTTTTTTTTTTATAACTATTTATTTATATAATATATATAATATATATAAAATATAATCTTATAATAATATATATATATATATATATATCTTTCTACTATATATATATATATATATATATATATATATATATATATATATATAGTAATAATAATATATTTGTGTATATGCTAATAACTATATATATTTTACTGCTTATTAAAAATGATGAATTTTTTTTAACACCACTTATTGATCATTTGGAGAAGATAAACTAATAAGAATATACATTATTATAAGTAACAAT
>JABUQX010006481.1:12500-17500 GCA_015478945.1 Trachelipus rathkii | reverse complement strand
GCTTTAGGAGTTGAAGACCAAAGTCAATGTAATGAGAAACATGGGTCCATTTCTTGTTCAAGCTACTAACCCAAATCAAATTCCATCTTGTCATCTTTAGCATATTTCTTTATCTCCACTCCTGATGAAATAAGAAACATATCCAAGGCACAATTTAATTCTCATAGAACAGAAAAACGAAGATATTGCTGTTATTTTAAGAAATTTCCAGCAGTAAAGATTTCTAGTTACAAACTTTTATAGATTTCCCCCTCGTCGGGACTCGCCTGATACCCTAAATCCTCGTTTACTGACCTTTAGTACCAATTATCCACGTTCAAAGGTGAAAATAGAGTTTGCAAGCTACAGTGTTCGTACGTTTATTCCCCGACCCAGACGTTGCTTTAAATGCCAGCGGTTTAGTCATCCCTGAAAGTAACTGTAGGGGACCACATGACATCTGCCCAGTCTGCGGAGAAGAATTTCACATTCCGTGTGAAAACACGACACTGTAAAAACTGAGAACCCCACAGTGCCTGTTCCTTAAAATGCATCTTACCTGTTTGAAAAGATTCAAGTTATGTACCATATAAAAATTGGGCAGGAGATGCCATACGAAAGCTCAAAGAAAAGTATCCCAAGACAAAGGCAATCCTATGGTATGATTGCAGCAGCCCCCTGCCTCCGCGTGTTAATCCATCGATACAATTCGATTCCAGTTGAGCTCTTCTCTTAAATTCTAGCGAAACTCAAGCAGTTACTGCAACCTGCCAGCCTGCATTGCCTATACTACCTACTTCTCAAATAATCCAAAAGCAATAAATCAACAAATCAAAAATTAAATGATTAAAATTAATCAATAAATTAAAACATTTTATAAAACGTATACATGAAAAATTGGTTATATCCGATGTCGCCTTGATAACAGGAGACGTATCTGAATTTGTCCGTTATCAAATTTTAATTCTTGCCACACAAATAACCTTTAATCCGATAAATCGCGCTATTTGCAACTTAAAATAGCATTTTACACAAATATTTACCTTTCCTTTCGTACATAATCAGTCTGACATTAGAATTTAGTATGTTAGAGTCACGGCTATTTTATATTATCATTTTAACCTTTTTTTGTTATTGCTGCATTTCAGTTAACTAGTTGTATTGCCCAACGCCCCCCTTCATTTGGGAGAGGCAGGAATTGTAACTAAATTTTATTAAACATGGATAGATAAAATAATTTACTAAAAAATTCAAGAGTATAAATTTAAAAAATTAGAAATGAAAATTGAAGTTTGTATCGATAATAGTTTAAATTTTTCCTAAGTGTGACTTAATGACTTCCTTTTGCTGAATGAGATCTTGCGAAATTTCGGTATCAGGTCAATGTTAGGTCAATCCAAGTACAAGTCTCCTCATTGACTTAATTACCGAGCCTCTTCTTATCATAGTACTGATAGCGTTATTTGGAAACGTTTATATTTTTTCGACAGAAATTGCCTTCAATGTTTATTTTTCGTTTTCGTGAAGCAAAGAAAAGCAAAATAATGTGCCCAAGTTATAATAGAATTGCCATTTTGAAATAATAATTTCATTTTTATTTTGCCTCACAAGCCCAGCGGCCACCAGGAGGCGCTATCACGCCAGAGTTAAGAATCTTATTATGCTTTAGACTTTTTCAATATTATATAATTCTTCCCTTTTTCCGGGTATCTACTTTCTACACTTAAACTAAATATAAAAATTTATATATATATATATATATATATATATATATATATATATATATATATATATTATATTATATATATATATATATATATATATATATATATATATATATATAAATATATAATATAGTATATTATATATATATATATATATAGATAATGATAGGCGTTCCGCAGCGGTAGTGTTTTAAGTGTTACTACTAATTTTGCTCTTCGGATTTAAATGGATAATTGTTACCTCTTTCCAGCGACTGTCAATTTTTCTCTCTATGTCGATGACCTAGCATATACATAGCCGGTGCCAGGCTGCCCTTTCTCGAACGGCAACTTTAACTAACTAGCTGTTGAAAATATTTCACAATGGGCTAGCTCCCATTTTTCTCCCCAAACCTCAGCATGCCTTTTTTTAAGAAAAAAGGGAATCAGAAGAACTTGCCCACTCTTCCAGCGACCTAACCTTATATTGTTCCCCTATTTCCTGTTACATTCACAGGTCAAATTCTAGGACTCATTCTGATGACCACTTAACATATGCCCCACATATCAAACACCTGAAAACAACTTGTCATCGCGCGCTCGACTTATTACGTCATCTCGCCTCAAAATCTTGGGCGCTGACGCCAAGTCCCTTTACGTCTATATTATCGCCCCTAGTTCGATCGAAGCCTTGCACTATGGCTGTTAGTATATGGTCAGGGCCTCCCCTACTCTACTGCATCTGTTGGATTCCCTTACAAAACGAGGCGATCCGTATCTTCCACTGGAGCCTTCCGATCGTCTCCCCGGGTAAGCCTATGAAGTTGAAGCCAATGTGATGCCACTCTCTCTTTGAAGGGAATACATCATACATCATGTGTACAAGTTTTCTTCGTTTTCAAACCCCAATACCGTTTGCCCTGACACCGATTCTGCAGGAGGCTGCCCTCAGAATCCTAATTACTGACCATTTGCGAACACGGTTTATAACATCCTTAATTTCCTTAATCCCTTTGCAAAAAGGTGCTGCCTTTCTCATTCGATGAATACACACCTTTGTTATTCCCCGCTCCCACCAATTGCTTGGCTCTGACCTCTCTCTCTCCAAATCAAGCCATTCTGCTGCCTTGTTAAAGCAATCATTCCTTGTGTCTCATTCCACAGTTCATGATGAGTTTACTCCAGTTTTTACTGATGGCTCTCTTAAAAAACTGGGAAACAGTGTGGCCGCATCTGCTGTCTTTTTTCCTGATCGCAACCTTTCCCATAACCCTCCCCCTCATGCTTCAATCTTCACAGCAGAATTAATGGGCTATAATGATTGCCCCTTCTCTAATTCTAATCCTTAACCAAGATCACTCTGTATATTCATTTATTTCAGATTCGCTTCAGCGCTCTCCAGGCGCTTAAAGCCCCCTTTTCTAAAAACACAATGGTATCCGTGCTTTACAACAATTTCTTCGGCTGCTCCATTCCCGTAAGAAACAAATTTTATGTTGGACCCCCTCTCATGTAGGGTAACTGGCAATGAAATCGCTGACAGAGAGCCAGAATGGCCACCTCCTCATTCGGAGCTGTTCCAGGTGACCTCCCGGATGCCATTGACAAGCGTACCTCACCATCAACCGGATTACTATCCTGCTCTCCACAAGGTTTCGAAATCTTATTGGCAAGACGCTGGACGAATGATCAGAGAGGAGCGAAACTTAGAAATATAAAGCCGATCATCGGGGGAGTGGTCTTCCTCCCACGACGAAAACGTTTACACGTCGGTTGATACTTGCCACGTCTTCCGTATTGGCCCACACCAATATTCATTCACAGTCACTATATGTTACGGAACCCCCCTCCCATTTGCAAATTTGTCGAAGTATACCCGCAACTGTTCGCCATATCCTCATGATGTTCCCAGGTTGGACTCCATTTCGCGCCGTCATTCCTACTTACGATCCATAAAACCACCTTCCAAAAGATTTATCCCATATCTTATCCGATCTCCCACTTTAGTAGTAACTCTATTTTCTTTGTTTCTACAAGAAGTAAATTTTCTCATTGTTTTTAATATTGTTATGGTAATGCTAGGACTTGTTATAACTTATGGAATGTAAATATATAAATATTTTGGATAGTTGTAATTCCTTGAAAGTTCGTTCTTATCAAAATCTTCTTTTGTCATTTGAAATATGTATGTCCAGTACCCGCCCATGGTGTTGATTTTTTTTTTTCAACCCAGTGTTGCCGCTTTGTGAGCCGTGGTGGTCCTGTACACTGATAATGTATATATATAATATAATATATATATATAATATTATATTATATATATAATATATATATTTATATATATTATATATATATATATAATATATATTATAATATATATATTATATATATATATATATATATATATATATAAATATATTTAGGTTTTTATGGATTTACAACAGGCGTATGCATAGAGTTAATAGGAAGCTTTATGGCAGGTATTAGTGATATATCGGTGTTGGTGGTAGGGCTTCTGAATGGAATCAAAAGTATTGTGTGACGATAGTGAAGGCGTGTGTAAGATTAAATGGTGTCAATGGTGATTTGTTTAGGATTAATAGCCGAGTGAGACAGGGTTGTGTCTATGTTCTCCTTGCGTTATTCAATGGTGTATATGGGGATGGGGTTATTGAAAGAATTTCGAGGTGGGGGATGGCAGGAAATGGTTTAGAATGATGGAGAATGAGAGAGGAGTGGAGGGGCCCTACCTATTATGCGGGGATGATTTGGTTTGTGTGGCGAATCTGAGAGAGTTTTGAGAGGATTGGTAGAGAGATTTGCAGGGTATGTAAAAGGAGGGGTTTGAAAGTAAAACGTAGATAAGAGTAAGTTATGGTTGTTGAGTGAGGACAGGTCTCAGTGTGAAAGTATGTTAGATGATAGCAAGCTGAGCAAGTGTCGAGTTTTAAATATTAGGTATGTGTGGAGAGAAGGCGGAACGCGATGATGCAGAGATGTAGTAGAAAGTTGTGAATGCAGGAGGTTGCTTGGTTGCAATTAAATCGTTGGTGGAATGTAAAGGGACTAAAGTCTTGAGTGCGCTAGTTTACATGAGGGTATGTTGTACCTGTGTTATTGTATGGTAGTGAGACATGGTCTGGAATAGAAGTATAGATCTAAAGTTCAATGTTCAGGATGGACAATCTTAGGGGCATGCTAGGCTGTGAAAGAATTATATAAAGTGAGAATGGAACGGTAAGAGACGTTCGGTGTGGTGTGAAGAAAGGCGGTAAATGAGAAGAAAAATGAAAGTATGTTGAGGATGGTTGGTCATGT
>JABUQX010006481.1:0-7500 GCA_015478945.1 Trachelipus rathkii | reverse complement strand
TCTAGTAATTCAAAACTTCGGAGCTTTCATTACCGGTATATGTTACTCTCAATCCTCACGATGATGGAATTTATCGAGAGTAAGCTTAGGATTTTGAGGTATCTTCTTGTGCACAATTTGTGAAAAATATTTGGTAACACACAAAATTGCTATAGAGGAAGATTATTGTGAGAAGTAAGACTATGAGTATTTTAACAATAAGTCGTTACGTTACCTCAAAAGGTACACCTATTTATATTGTTAATATTCGCTTATGACATTTATATTCAATCAGTCTAAATTACCCTAAGAGATAATTGTCTGTAAGAGTATATGGTGACAAAATTCTAAGTATAACTATGGATATACTTTTGCTTACACTCACAGCTAATAGTGAGACACTTCAAATTTAACTACCATATTTTACTTTTACTTCTCCTGGAAACTGAGAGCTATTCAACGCTATAATAATTTGTGGCTCCGTAGGTAATTTAGGCAGGTGTTAAGGTATTTTCTTTGAAGAACTCACACTATATTAATGCGGAGAAAAAACAACAGCTGTTTAAGCACACACAATGTTCGAGCACACACATATTCTAATAGCTATTGTTATTTGACACATAAACTTGAGGGTCATTACAAAATATCTTAATGCCAAGATCTTTTCATATATTATAGTTTGTATTAATTTTCTTAACTGATTTTATGGCAAGGACCATTCGTGTGGGACCTTGTAATAGCAATGAGATATCATCTTCTCGGATTTTGCTTTCTCTTAGAATTGTTTTGGTACATTCATGAAATGAATTTTTCCGTTATTCACGCAGAGCGTCATCGTAGCTAAAGATGGCGACTGGAGGATAACAACTTCTTCACTGCTGACGGCAGATCGCTGATGGCAAAGGTGGCGACGACTGATATTTCTCACTGGTTAGTGGTTTATAATTTGTTGATGTAAAGGACGAGAGGCTCGTCATGCTAGTGATATTATTTAGGCACATTGGTGTAGATCTAATTAGGGATTTTTCTATGCCTGAGTAAGTAGAGACGGAGACTTGTTAAATACCACCTATAAGTCACGATCACCTGTCCACTCATGCCGACCAGTGACATTATCCTAATCATTCCAACCTCATACATAAGCACACACGACACAGGCGTTTGAGTTAAAATGATCGTTGACTCACTAGTACCTTAAAATCTTTCTCAAGACTGTTGATATTGACAGGATAAAAAGAATTGGTTGAGTTTGTATTATCAAGTTGGTGTAGCAGTTATTATCCATGCACGCTTCGTAATTAGATATCGCGTTACTAAAATCAGATAGATCATATAAACTTAATGTTCGTATCAGAGAAATATAGGGCTACATTTCGAATTTTTTTCTATCACACTAAGGAGCTTCTAAATGCTTCTATTAGACTTCACACAGTTGTTTTGCTATGCAAAGGAATGTCATATCGGTTTTCAGATAATAATTGGCAGCCTCCGTTTACTAGTGGTTAAAATTATATTGAGGTGGGAACCACGGATGTCCTTGTAGAGCACGTTATAAATCGCGTTGCCGTGATTTGTCTAAGAAGAACTGTTATATCTCCACCTCAGCGCAAAATTCATTGAGATCATCTCTCTTCCAATAAATCGTTTCTGGAAGACCAAAAATTCTACTTAATATCTTATTATAAAATTGTTATGCAATGAGATACTAGTAGTGATATCTTTGAGAATTCTTTAACTGGATTGTCGCGTATAGCGTACTATACAACTTGCACCTTTATTTATCCATTCTTCAAGAGCATCGTGGTCCTTACACTGCTCATAACAATTAACTGTGGTGTATGAGTAAGTCTGAGCTGCGCACATCACATGTACATCTTCTTACTTCTTGAAAACATCCACTCGTTCACTGAGAGAGACGATAATATTTCCCAAAGCCTTATTTATTTAAATATCGCTGAGATTGTTTAAGAGTGCTTCATCCGACGTATTCTGTGATGTATGTCGAACGTTTTTCCATATCAATGAGAGGCATCTCAAAACTAGATTGATGAAAATTAACTAAAAGATTTAAACTCATCGTGTCATTTCAGAGATACTTCTTCTCATATCTATCTGGAATTATATAAAAAAATCTTGTTTTTGCTTTTTTATGCTAGTAATGGTGTTTTGATATGTGAGATGAAAAACAAGGTCTTTGACAACTGGAAAGATATCCAATTTCCTTAAAAAAAAGAAAATTAACTCATCGTAATGTAATCACAAATACCTGTACGATTATCATGCTAAGAGAAGCTTGTGCTCGAAAATATAGAAAGTTATAATCATAAAGCCGCAACCTTTTGGTCTGGGACAATTATGTTATTGTGATTTGCGAAAAAATGACGATAGTTAAGTTTAGATACCATCATAGATAGAGCAAGCGTGGTTTGCATATTATGTAGAGATTCCTTTAATATTAATACGTATCGATAAATTAGATTTCATATGATCCTAAATTGAAGCACTTGTAAAACCATGTCGTAAACTATTAGAAATAGACTGCCAATGAGACAGATGGGTAAAATTTTGAGCTCACAGAAACTCAGTAAAGTAGGTAGATAGATATATGTAAGCTCAAAATCGTCTACCCTTTAAGTGAGAGAGTCACGTTTGCCAGGTGAGAATAAAAAATTCACAAGGCTTCAACGAAACCAAGATGGACTATTCACTTGTTTGGATTCGGTAGTCTTCCTCAGTCAACTATAGGGTTCATACTTAACCGGAGATCAACAACAACCATGCTACATGGTTCGATAGAGACCAATACGCTCACGCTCATTATGCCACATTTATGAAAGGACACATTTTTCTCGGTGCGTCTTGCCACATCATGAGCGTATCAATTCATCTTCCTTTCAGACATCTCCTTACTATGACTCTCAACCCACTTTTTCCATTCCAGGTCTCACAGCTAGGAATCCAACACATCTCATCACACACACTAAATTACATTCGACTGTTAAAAATAATACCAGAATTACGACATCAGTCCTGCCGCTATAGCTCATATCGCACAAAGCATCTTAAATGCTGTACTGTTTGTTTATTTCTTATCGATTTACACCACTTTCTTCTAGACTATGATAAATATAGCAGCTAGGAAAACAACGTTCCATTAAATTTGCTTTTCTCAATTACAATTATGACACAATTTCTTCCAGCTAGACTCCTTAACACAGTCCAGTATCAGGTGTCTACATTGAGAGAGAGAATATATTAGAAAGAGGAGATATTGAATTTCATATTTAAGAAGAAAATGTTGATTCTGACTTTCCGGAATAACTCTTCGGATCTTTCGAGCTGGAACTGCAGCGCGCATGTTAAATTATGGAAGCGATAATTCCATCCATTTCGGAGAGAGGTGTCGAGCAACCCAGAGTATCGACCAATTCATTTTCTCACAGACCCAAGACCGTAATAATCGACTGAAACATAGTCATAGTTTTAACATATAGCTTAGAAGGATATTGGATTGGTGACTCAGGATTGTCATCATATCATATCAAAGGGTAATGTTCAGATCCACGTCACCACGACACAGTGTCGTTCTCTTTAAATTTTTCTAATAATCTTTACTAATAATTTTTGCCCATTGATTAATGATTCAAAGTCAAAACACAAAGTTCGAATTCTTAGAAACTATAATGACGACTTACGAATTTGGTTCGTTTATGGTGAGGGGTGGTGATTTGCGATCGGAGAGGAAACTTAGAAAATAGTTAGAGGGAGAAGGATCTAAAGAAAAACCTCTTACAGGTGTCGCTCTGCAGATTCGAGAGGATTTGGGCTCCTGAGGACGAAGTAACTTTAAATCACGTTGTAGGGTCCCATAATATAAACATAGCTCTGTTTGTAGAAGGAGATACTCTGCTGTATCGCTGCATATGCACAAGTCCTGATTAACAAACTCATCTTTATCACAGTTGAGTGGAATTCTGATGTATGCATAACTCAAAAAAGGAGGTCGTTATAATCAACCTGCTAATTTTGTAGTGATTAGGGCGACTAACAAGATAGAAAAAATAAGTCTAATGGACTTGCTTTATTTCTTTATTTCTCATAATTCTTTTTAGAGAAAATTGTGCTCCATTTCGAGTAAGTAAATCTTGACCATTTACTTTAGCTGGGTTTGTGGTTGTAATTCAGTGGTATTGCAAGCTTCTGTAGAAGTCGAAGTTACAGATAAGTGGTTAGATAAATGGGTGTTGTGTAGAAGGGAGTTTGGTAGGAAGTGGGTTTTTAAGGAATGAATTTCATAAGGGTGAGAACGAACACCATCCGGACTTCTAGTACAAGATCAGGCGAGAATGAATCGGAAAGAATTAAGACGAGAGGGCTAATTCTCGGAAGTAAAGCAGGGAGGCAGAAATTGATATGAGTTTGAAGATGAAGGGTCGAGTGCATCGGTATATGTTGAGTGTGAATAGAGTTATGGGGTGCAGGGGAGAATCATTTAATGAACAGTAGGAATAAAATAGGATATAGGTAAGACAGAACCTTGAAGGACACACTATTGACTGAAAAAGAAGAAGTCGGCCCCATCAACAACATGACGACATTTTGAGCGATTGTAAAGAAAGCTAGACATAGTAAGTAAAGCAAAAGAGAAGGAGGAAACCCGAGGGAGGGAAGATCTCTGGAGGAGGCAGGTGACGGCGGCGGCGTGCCATGCTCGGTCAAATGCTTGCATATGCGAATAGGTGCCCACCGACGCAGGAGGTTCTCCGCCGCGTGAGTTCCTGAAAGGCGAGGCGAAAAAACCATAACGGGGTTGAGAGGAAAGTTATATAGGTCGGCCAGTAGAGGCTCGAGCGACGAGCGGAAATGCCCACTGGCAGATCGGAAATGGAGTTTCAGAGTGATCTAAGAAGTGGGGTTTTAGAAGGGTGGTTCGAGAAGAGTGGTCTTGAGATAGAAGAGTGACAAGTGAACGGAGCTTGATGGGGCGATAGTGTAGCAAGGTGGTATCGGAGAGACGGGCGTGGTCTGTTCTGTCGGGAGTGAGGGTTGGGGACATGTGCGAGCTGTCCAACACTGGGGAGGAAAAGTGCGAGTATGGCAGACATGAGAGGAGTAGTGAGGTGCTTGAACTGAGGGGGCGGGGAATAGCCATGGAAGCCACATTTCGCGTCAAAAATCGTCGGGGTGGGTAGGGAGTGCGCATCGGGCGCTACCCGTCATCCTAACGGGGGGTTCATGGGGATGGATTTCAGGGGGCCCAAGGAGGCAGAGGACATAGGACATCTGAGAGGAGGAAAGGGAATAGGTGGAGGAATGCCAGAGGATCGGTCTAGGGGTTTGAGGGTTAGGAATAGGAGAGATAAGAGGGCTCGAGGAAGAGATTGCGAACCTTTTCGAGTGGAGGAAATTAGCAACAGAAGTCAATCAGTATCAGATGCGAGATAAGAGGAGGGGAAAATCGCCAGATTTAATAGAAGTTGCCTAAACGATGTTTTGTGGGCAACGGAGGGGGCGCGCAAAGAGAAGATTTGGTGCGGGAGTATGGAGAAGAGCCGAAGGAGGTTAGATGCAGCGGTCGTCGTGGTGGATGAGAGAGCCCACTATGCTGGCGGTCAAAGGGAGGTTTCGGGCAGAAGCGGAGTTCTAGCTGACAATGAAAATTGAGCGGGAGAGGTGATAGGAGGAGACGGAGAATGTGTGTACCGGCCCTATGGCTAGAGTACGGGGGCGACTGTCTCTAGCGCTGGAATGGGCCAGAGAACCAGGAGCGAGTCGATCGAACCATGCGGGAGTTCGATGAGGGAGAGAAGGGAGGGAGTTGTGCAATGCGCGAGGACGCCGGCAGTCGAGCCGGCGCGCGTGCTGCATGGCGAGCAGTCTTTTACCTACCGGCGCATGGCCATGCCCTCCTTTCAATCTTTCGTAAATCCTTTATACATGCCAAACGATATTCACTTACTGGTAGGGTAGCCAAATTTAGGTGGTATCTGCAGACTTGAAACTTTACAGTTTTAAGTCCCTGTGGTTTAAAATATTTTGATATCGTATGATGAGGTATATCAGCCACGTTTGACATTACGTTACGGTGGAGCGGCACGAGAGACCATGTCTCCGTGCATATGGGTCCATGAGAGTGAGGGATGACTTGGGCATGGTTCATTGCGTTGAGTGAGGTTAGGTTAGGTTGGATGTGATCTGTAGTTAGTGTATTGGGGGGGGGGGATGTGATGGGATTATTTATTAGTGTATATTAACGATTTATGTATTATGTAGGGATTTATTATTGATGTATTATTGATGATTATTAGTATTCAGTTATGTAATAGGGGGGGAAGCCCTTGCGCTTGTTAGAGGGCGATGGGCGCTTTTATCTAGTTTTCAGGAGGGTGGACGACGGGGAAGCTAACACGCAAAATCGACTTTAAAAGCGGCCGGCTATCCAATTCAATCGCAGCGCGCACCAAAGCGTGATGTTCGCTGAAGGTCGGAAGGGTCTGTACATCTGTGGCACCGCCCCCAATGGGGAAGATATAGTATACTTGGGCCAACTGCTATCGGGGATGTGACCGCGAGCGTGCCTCTCGGCATTGGATTCGATCGAGTCATACCGGTCCTAGCGCTAGCGTGAGGCCGTTTTTATCTATTATCGATGAATAGTAGTATATACTATATGGATAGGACGTATATATAGCATATATATAGAGTAGGACGATATATAAGTAAATATAGGTAGTGAGGGTGATATAGGGAGGTGATAGGTATATTATGATATGATAGGTAGAGGAGGAGAGAGGGAGAGGAGGACAGAGAAAGGAGGGGGCAGAGGAGGCACGAGGAGGAGAGAGAGAGATGCGCGGGAGAGGGGGAGAGAGGGAGAGAGAGAGAGAGAGAGGAGAGAGAGTAGAGAGAGAGTAGGAGGAAGAGAGGAGAGGAGGAGGAGAGGGTATGAGAGAGAGAGGAAAGAGAAAGAGAAAGAGAGAAGAGGAAAGAAGAAAAGGAGGAAAGAGAAGAGGGGGGAAAGAGAAAGGAGAAAGGGAAGAAGAGAAAGAGAAGAGGGAGAGAGGAAGAGAAAGAGAGAGAAAGGGATGAGAAAAAAGGAGAGAGAGAGAAGAGAGAAGAGGAAAAGGAGGAAAAGGAGAGAAGAGAAAGAGAAGGAGAGAGGAGAGAAGAGAGGGAGGAAGGATAAGAAAGAAAAGAAAAAGAGAAGAGGAAAGAAGAAGAGAGAAGAGAAAGAGGAAAGGAGAGAAATGAGGAGAAGGAAATGGAAACAGGAAAAGAGAAAACGAGAGGGAGAGGGAGAAGGAGAGAAGAAGAAGAAGAGAAAGAGAAGAGAGAAGAGATAAGAGAAAGAGGAGAGGAAAGAAGGAGGAAGGGAAGAGAAAGAAAAAGGAGAAAGATAGAAGGATGAAGGGATGGGAGAAGAGGAGAAGGATAAGATATGAGGAAGAAGAGAGAGCGGAGAGGGGAGGGAAGAGAGAGGGAGAGAGAGGGAGAGAGGAAGGAAGCGGGAGAGGAGGAGAA
>JABUQX010006480.1:35000-37755 GCA_015478945.1 Trachelipus rathkii | reverse complement strand
GGTATATATATATATATATATATGACCTGTTATGTTTTGCGACTCCGACAGTTTTGATTTCTTTTGTTTTGTTTTTTAACATATTTCTAGTATAGGATCCTAACAATCATTTAAGGGGTGATGACATGATTCAAAAAAATATATAGGACCAGTTATGTTTTACGACTCCGTCAGTTTTTTTTAACTAAAGGAATACCCAAGGGTAAACCGCAAAGATGGAAGGAGTCGGGTCTCGGCCTTCCGTGGAACGACAGGGTAGGGACTATTTCCACCTCCGGGGAGTGGCCCCGGAACCCCCCGCTCTTGGTATTTGTGTCGCGGGGTTTCCTCAGCCCCTCCCCTACGGGGTATGGAAAACGTCCCCCATCTGTCCCCTGTCGGCTCGAGCCCCCTAATCCCTAATTTTTTTTTTTTTTTTTTTTTTTACATTTTGTAATAAGTTTTATATATACTGATTCCAAATATGTAATTGGTTTTTTCTGTAAGTTTCGGTACTTTTCGATATTTCATTTTGTAAAATTTTATTGATTTAAATGTGATTTTAAATAATTATTTTAAAATATTTCGAACCTGAATCATGTCCGTCACCACTGAAATTCATTGTTAGTATCATATACTAGCAATATTTAAAAAAAAAAAAAAAAAAAAAAAAGCAAAAGAACTATGAAGGAATTTTAAAAAAAAAAAAGACAAAATATATATAGTATATATATATATATATTATATATATATATATATATATATATATATATATATATATATATATATATATATATATATATATATATATATATATATATATATATATAATTTAGATTATCCTCCTCCACCTCCATATAAATATAGATTGCATGAATTCGAACACATTTCATAAAATTGAAGTGAAAATGCCCAAAGTCAAATTGAAACTATTATTAAATCAGCTTCACACCTCTAAAAATTAAAAAAAAAATCAAATCTATGTAAACTAACAAACTCATAACCTTTACTTACATAACTTATATGTAGTTTAGATCTATATCTAAACTAACTAAACTGTAACATAACCTTTTTACCTAACGTATATAAATGCAATTTATTTTTATATTTATTTATTTCACTCTACATTGTTAAAAAAAAAAAAAATAATGAAAAAAAAGGTGGCAACAAAAGATCTTTCAAGACTTTATTTGATTATGTAGATTTTTAAACAAAAATAGGTTTGAGCGTAACTGGAGGCGGATAATCGACATGAGCCTTTATACATATGAGCAGGAGAGAGAGAGGAGAAAGAGAGAGAGAGAGAGAGAGAGAGAGAGAGAGAGAGAGAGAGGGAAAGACAAGAAGATGGAATGGAAGGAAGGAAAACGAAGAAGCTCGAGTAGTTTGAGTGAGCACGCAAAGGTGCCAAATGGTGATTTTTTTTCTTTTATTAAAGAATATCCCACGGGTAAACAAGAACGATGGATAAAGTCGGGGTTTCTCGGCCTACCGGGTGACGACGGGGGGGACTTCGTCCCCCCTATGTCCCTCCGTCGGCTCGAACCCCTTAAAAAGGATATAAAAAGAAAAAAAAATAACATTTTCTCCAAAGCGTAAAATTAAAATACTGCTTGGCAACTCTTGCTATCGTGAAGTAATGCAGGGATTCAAGGTCAATCACACTGTATGCTTGCTACATCTAAGATTATACTATATGTTATTAATAAATATTAGAATAAAATAATTTTTTTTTTAAGTTTCATCGATGAAATTGCTTGCTAAAATCAAAAATGTTATTTTTTTCTAGTAGCTGTTATAATTTTTTAGTTACATGCATGATGCTTTCGGGATGCTGGCATATATATATATATATATATATATATATATATATATATATATATATATATATATATATATATATATATATATATATATATATATATATATATATATATATATATATATATATATATATATATTCATCAATATTATATATATCTAATACCCTTAAACTTTGTGAATTTAAAATGATTAAAGAATATAAAATAAAAAGAAATAAATAGGGAAAAATATAAACTATAAATGAATAGCTATAGAAAATTAAATAAAATAAATCCATTTCCAATTTTCAAATGATAACACTGAAGTAATTATCCATAACACTGGCTAACAAAGATTTTGCGGCAAAACATTTGAAGGTCATTTTATAGGTAACTTGTTGCCCAGATTATGACCTCTGTTTTCCTAGATTGGCTCTAGTTTTGGAGATACAGGGGGTCACTAAAATACATTAATAACAACAATTTATGTTAGGGTGTGAAACGTAATTCACAATAAAAGACACGAAAGATATATATCAAATTGTCAATGAGTAAATAAAATGCTAATAGGTCAAAACATTCAATTCAGTACAATGAAATCACAATTAATGCATTACAAATCGCTGTCTATATGATTGTCTTCTGCGTGCAGAATGTGGACAATCACGCTGAAGGCTCCAACAATAGTCTGCCATCATGTGTGTATCCCATCTTCCTTGGTATCTTTCTTCCATCACTTTGATATCTTGATGGAACCTCTCCCCTTGTTCCTCACTATAACATCCTAGATTATCCGGAAACCGATCTAAGTGACTATGTAGAAAGTGAACATTTATGCTCATATTAGCATTCAAATTTTTGAAGTCTGAAAGCATTTTCTGTACGAGTTCTACATAGTTGGCAGATTTATGGTTGCCCAAAAAGTTCAGAACAACCAAGACAAAACTTTTCCAGGCAGATGCTTCAATATCAGT